>JBBPBX010006942.1:28538-66785 GCA_038048925.1 Garcialebias charrua
ACCCTGTAGAGGCGTGTTTGTTGATAGGAGGGACAGTCCGCTCGGTTCTTTCTTGTTTTTATTTTTATTTGTTCGTCTTTGCATCTATTTTTGTCTTGTTTGTTTTTGTCTGTTTTATTCTTGTTCATTGTTTTTGTTTGTTTTGTCTTGTTTCTATTTGTTTGTTACATTTGTTTTATTCTTTGTTTTTGTCTGTTTTATTTTTTGTTTGTTTGTTCTGATCTTATTCTGTTTAGTTTTTATTACCATTTATATTGATGCTTATTTTATATGAGGGTTTTATATTCTGGGTGGGTAACTTAGATGTAATATTGCTGTGGGTGGGAATGTTAGAGATTTCCAATGTGTATCAAGTTTTTAATTGCATTCTCACATAGAACATATAGGATTTTGTTGACATGATGTTTGTCATGTCAAAAGGGGAATTGAAATATATTTCTATCAGTATTACATTACACCCATTATGTTCCATTATTTGTATTCACTTAATTCTGCCTTATAATGTGAAATGTGACACAAGGCAGAACGTTTTTCTCTCGGGCTTTGTTTTCACTAGGGAACAGTTACACGCCTGCACATACAACAGACATAACATTTGATGTTTACATTGAAGCTGATAGATTGTTGACAGAAAGGAGGGTCACGTGGTAGTGTAGGTGGTTCCAGGGCGGTCCTGAAGCAGTCCAAGGAGGTTCCAGGGTCCAAGGAGGCGGTGACGACATCCAGGGTTTTATAACCGTGGCCCTGCCTTTGAAGATGTGTGTGTTGGACTGTGCTTGGAGTCAGGTCTGTTGTTGCTGTAAGGTTTATTCTTATTATGTACAATAAACCTGTAAAATTTGCACATTCGTTTCAGAGCTTCCTTCAACCTTTTGAATTCGCAACACTAGCCTGTATAAATAAAGGTTGAATGAATGAATGAATGAATGAATGAGTATCTTAATCAGATAGAAAGATGCTATATAAGTACAGTCCATTTACCATTTAAAGATGGGGAGAGGTTCATTGTGCTGTAAGTTATGGGATATTCAATTTATTATTATATTTTTTAAGGTTTTAGCAAAGCTTCAAACCACCTTTTCCTTCTTTAATCAATTAGTATTTTATATTTGCTTGATCTCATTCAAGGTTGTTGTGCCTGTTTCCAGCAAACAACTAGTGAAAGGTTTTGTACATGTTGGAAAAGTCACTTATACATCACTGGATTAACACTTTGCCTGTACAACCTTGGTCAATTTAGACTGTCAAAATAAAACCTAACATGCACATTTTTTGGACAATGAGGAAACTGGAATACCTGGAGACGACCACGCAAGGTTCACATGGAAAGGGCTAAGGCAAGTTTCAAACCTGTGACCTTTTTGATGCAAGGAAATAGTGTGAATAAAAGTCCAACAAGCTCAAATATTTCCACCGGTAGAATTTTTTTTGTTGCATTTTCAGCTATCCAGGGGTAAACAGGACATCAATCAGCCTTTGGAATAAAGATAGTGACATAAGTTAGCTCTTTTTTATGTTCACTATGTTGTATATTCTTTTTATTGAGACATTTGTTGGTTAGTTTTATGTTTACAGGAAAAGGGAGATAGCTTCCTCTCGCTATCAATCAGACATCCCTTAAACTTGCAGGCAGACAGGATGAGAAGGCTCAGTATGAAAACAAAATCCTTCAGCCTACAACAGATTTTTAAAAATCCAGAGCAGCTGACAATCCAAAAATATCTCATACAACTTTTCAACCAAAACACCTATCATCCCAGAGCTGTTATATCTATACTTCTGTGTTTTCAAAGTATTCCTCATCAACTCCTTCTTCAAAAAGACCCAGAGGCAAACGCTGTCACCAAAACAGTATTGTTTGCAGCTCCACTTTCACATATTTCCAGGGAAAAGAAAAACAGATCGCGTGACTTCAACTCGAGATCAGTCTTATAATTAAATTATGAGTCAAGCTATAATTGAGACGATGTATCAGTTTCTCTTTGCCTAAACCGCATTCTTCTCCTTGATAGTGCCATTATCATTTTACTGTCCCGCAGAGTCTGTACATCCATTTCTAGCCATCTTTTTCTTGTTCTCTCTCATCTCCCTCTGGGCTCCTGAAATCTGATCTGCTGTTTCTCCTTGCATTCTTCCTCTCCCCTCCTCCCATTATGCATGCCAGAGTCCTCAGCTCTGCCCTCTGTCAGACTTTAGGTTTTTGCAGACCTACAGCGAACTGTTTATTCTGCTGGACATGGAGGAAACATTGACGGACCTTCATTTGCTCAAGATTTACTTCTGAGCCATGCCTCTGACACAATGGGGTTTGACTGCTTGGGGAGTTGACATGATGAGACTGATCCATTCTTTTTACAAAAACAGATATAAAAATGTTTGAGAGAACAAGGTTTGTTAGCTCAATCATCCAGGTAGAACAGCAACAATGGTTGAATTGTGTCATCTGGACCAGTTTCTTTAAATGAGAAACGTTTCGTGCCCCATCCAGAGGACTTCGTCAGTCTGGGACCTGCCAACCAGATCTGTCCCATAGGTAGAGTTCATATTGCTGTGTTTCAAGCCAACCTCCAGAAGTAGGTAATTAACACGTGAAAGCAGGGAATACCCATCCAAAACAATGAAGTTTTGTTGTTTGAGAGAACAGTTCCTCAACATAAAAGAATATTTCTGCTGGTTTTATGTAGGGCTGTGTAATAATATCGATATTGCATACATCAATTTTTTCTTTCCTAAAAAAATTGATATTCATGTGCAAGTATCATACCTTTTTTTTATGTCCAGAGGACCAGACTTAGCTTTTTTTAGATACATCTGCCTCCCTGGCACCAGTGTATCCTCAGAGAGAGTCTTCTCCACTGCTGGAGATATCATCACTGCGCAGAGAAGTGCACTTCTCCCAGAGCACGTCGATCAGATTCTATTTCTAAACAAAAATCTGAGGAGAATGTAGCTCACTTGGTCTGCAGAGTACACTTACCGGTACTGTTTAGAGTCCCCTTATTACGGTAGTCAAGGTCTATCTACAGGCCTTAAGCTGCTCTGCTAAGATGGGTGCATTTGAAGTTAAATGTTCTTCATTACTTGAATTATAGACTGTTTTGGAGAAGTCATATTACTGTTTACTTACCAAGCACTTAGAGTGATTCCTTCAGATGTTAAGTGTCAAGGTTAAAAAGGTTTCAAACTATTCAGAGCAGGGCACTTGGTGCACTTTATTTACTTTACAAATGTTACAGTTTTTACTGTTTCAACTGAAAGAAACATGTTTTCTCACCACTTCTTTGATTCATTTTGTCCAGCTGTCGACTGTGTCCATGTCCAACCAGAGCCAAGTATTGTGTAGTTGGTGCTTTTAATCAGTTTTCAGTTAAATTAATTCAATCCAAGTCTATAACAGTCTCAAAATGTCACCAAAATCACTCTGTCCCTCTAAAAGCTTTCGGAAAATTGCAAAAGTGTATTGAATTGTATCGTTTGCTGAATATCGCAATATATATATCGTATCGTGAGCAGAATATCGTGTATCGTATCATGAGATTATTGTATCACTACAGCCCTAGTTTTATGGTGACAGGCTTTAAAAACAAGCTCCACGCACAATTGCAATTCTCAGCCTCTGGCTGAGTACAGTACCGTACAAATATTGAGATTTCACAAGACAGGAAATGCACTTGTTGATGGAAATGCAAGATAAAGGATGCGATGCATCTTTTGCAAAGGTAATCATGTGTGGAAGAGTAACAAAAGTTTACTGAGTTCAAACTCTGAGGAAACTGAAAGAAACCGGACAGAGCACAAATTTCTAATGCTCTTTCACATATTTTCACTTTTTAATATTTGTACAGCTAAATGTGACATTAGTTCAGTTTAATTTATTTTCTAGTTGTTTAATATGCTCAACTGTCAGAGTAACGGAATTTCCTTTTTCAGGAAATAATAACAAAGAGAGAATTGTGAACCGAGCAGAAAGAAAAGATGGTAACTGAGGTGAATGATCGTGTGGTCATTGAAATGACTCATTTGCCTCAGTCAGTAACATCATGGCTTATCACCACACCACAGCCTGAGTGACAATTTTCTTTCCCAGAACCACAAGACCAGAGTTATATCAGACTAAGTTCAAAGAAACCTTGAAAAAAAAAAGAACCAAAAGAAAAAGAAATATGTGAAACCCTCAAGATGTCCTGATGTTCTTTAAGAGGAAACCAACGTTTTGAATTAGGGTTGCTTGTGGTGGTTTGGGTCTGTAAGTCATTCGCAGCAGGAGCAGAGGTTGAAGTTGGAATGTCAGCCGAGGTCAGAGATGAAAAACTTGGTGAAGGGCTTCGGGTTGGAATGATGTGGGGAAGAGACTGCATGAGGAAGCTGATCACTGAAACCCCAGCAGGTCACATGAAGGTCTGCACTAACTCAGATGATGCTGCTTTGTCATTTGCAGACCACTTTGAAATGAATCAGCTGAAAACTTGAGAAGCTCAATATTTACAAGTCCTCCCTGTGGACAACATAAAAACTAAAATAAAGTTTATTTCCAGTGCAATTAATCACATAAAAGCCTAATTCTTTAAAGATAAGAAAATAAACACGTCTTTTAGACTGCCTCACAAATGACACGATTATATAGCAGCATCATGTACAGCAGAGCAACTGGAGTGCAGCACATCACTCAGGCTGCTGTTTAATATACCATATTGTTTTTATTATTAGTGTTTAGTGCATATCTTAGATCTTTTAGTGTATTGTTAAGCATATTTCTTAATGTATATCTTAGATCCTTATTGTTTTTTATACTTTATATTTTTGCTCTTTTGGGGTGTAACTGGGACACTGAGTACACAATTTCCATCCCCCTCATGTACCACATCAAAGTCAAAGTCAACTTTATTGTCAGAACTGCAATATGTACAGGACATACACAGGATTGAAATTGCGTTTCTCTCAGTCCCTCGGTGCAACAGTAACCATCTAAACACTAAACACTAAAACATTTAATAAACATAAGCATAAAATAGTAAAAGTGTAACACTGTCCTGAGTTTTTTCATAGTAGTATAAAAGTATGAAAATTTACACCAACACTGAAACACCAAACACCCCTAAAACACCAAACACCCAATGAACATAAGCATAAAATGAAATAATAAAAGTGTAATACTGTCCTGAGTTTTTGCATAGTAGTATAAAAAGTATAAAAAGTATATCTATAAAATAAACTGAAGGTTCTAGCATTGACATTTGCAAAGAGTGGCACAGCAGCATATGAGTTAATGTACACAGTATATGTATGAGGTAGTTGATGTTGGTATATAGGCAAAGTGGCATATGCAGTGAGGCACATAAGGCACATTTGGCATCCTTAGATAAGGCTAGTCAGAGAATGCTGTATATGTATCAGCAGTAGTGTAGATAAAAGTAGTGTAAATGTAAACAGTAGTAATAAATGTAAAGCAGTAGTAATAAATGTAAACCGTATTAATAAATGTAAACAGTGAATGTAAACAGTAGTATGACTATAGGCAGTAATGTAATACAAACATTAGTGCAAATATGAGAAGTAGTGCAAACTGAATGAGCACATGACCGAGAGTTTAGTGAATAACCCGTTTGATGACACAGAGTCCAGTGTTAAAAACTTTGTGTTGAGTGGTAATGTGTGAGAAAGTTTTTTGTGTTAAGGCAGTTCAAATGGGAGGGGAGGCAGAGCAGGCAGAGTGTTTAGCATTCTGACTGCCTGATGAACAGAGCTGTCTCTCAGTCTGCTGGTTCGAGCCTGGAGACTCCTCAGTCTCCTCCCTGATGGCAGCAGTCTAAAGCGGCTGTGTAGTGGGTGTGTGGGATCACCTGCCATGCAGTGGGCTTTCCGAGTGAGGCGTTTGCTGTGTAAGTCCTGCAGTGAGGGCAAGGAGGTGCCGACGATCTTCTCAGCTGCTCTCACGATGCGCTGGAGGCTCTTGCGGCATGATGCAGTACATGCACCAAACCACACCGTGATGCAGCTGGTCAGGACACTTTCTATGGCACCCCTGTAGAAGGTGCACATGATGGGGGTTGAAGCTCCAGCCCTTTTCAGCTTGCGGAGAAAGTAGAGGCGCTGGTGAGCCTTCTTGGCCAGTGCTGCAGTGTTCCTGCTCCAGGACAGGTCCTTCGAGACGTGCACTCCCAGGAACTTGGTGCTGTCCACTCTCTCCACTGCGGTGCTGTTGATGGTCAGAGGGGCATGTTGTGCATCCCTCTTCCTGAAGTCCACGACAATCTCCTTTGTCTTCTCCACGTTGAGAGTGAGATTGTTGTGTCCGCACCACAAGGCCAAGCGGCTCACCTCGTTCCTGTAGTCCGTCTCATCGTTGTTGCTGATGAGACCTACCACTGTTGTGTCGTCCGCAAACTTGATGAAGTGGTTGGAGCTGTACGATGGTGTGCAGTCGTGTGTTAGCAGGGTGAATAGAAGGGGGCTCAGCACACATCCTTGTGGGGCCCCTGTGTTCAATGTGATGGTGCTAGATGTGTTACTCCCGATCCGTACTGTCTGTGGTCTCCCGGTCAGGAAGTCTAGCAGCCAGTTACACATTGAGGTGTTCAGCCCCAGACTGTCCAGTTTATGGATGAGCTGTTGGGGGATGATGGTGTTGAATGCCGAGCTGAAGTCGATGAACAGCATTCTAACATAAGAGTCCTTCGTGTCCAGATGTGTGAGAGCTGTGTGGAGGGCAGAGGAGATGGCATCGTCGGTTGAGCGATTAGGTCGGTATGCAAATTGGAAGGGATCCAGGGAGGCAGGGAGGACAGATGTGATGCTTTTCATGACTAGCCGTTCAAAGCACTTCATCAGGATGGGGGTGAGTGCTACTGGGCGATAGTCATTGAGGCATGCGGGCGTTGCCTTCTTTGGGACAGGGATGATGGTGGTGGCTTTGAAACAGGTGGGGACGATGGCCTGGCTTAGTGAGATGTTAAAGATGTCCGTGAAGACCGCTGCGAGTTCCCCTGCACAGTCCTTCAGCACACGACCAGGTATGTTGTCAGGACCAGAGGCCTTCCGGGCGTTAATCTTGATAAATGATCGCCTTACGCTGTCTGAGGACAGCGCCAGCACCTGGCCATCAGGAGAGGGGGGGAGTTTATGTGCAGGTGTGCTGTTACTTGCCTCAAACCGAGCAAAGAACTCATTCAGTTCATTCAGCGTAGAGGTTGAGCTGTCACAGGTCTGGGGGGGTGGTTTGTAGTTTGTGATGGTCTGTATTCCCTGCCACAGACTGCGTGTATCCTTGCTGTCCTTGAAACGGTGAGCTATTTTCCTGGAATACTGCTTCTTGGCCTTTCTGATGCCCCGATCCAGGTTCTTTCTGGCTGCCCTCAGGCCCACCTGATCTCCCGCTTTGAAGGCAGCATTCCTGGCTCTCAGGAGTCTGTAAACCTCAGCTGTCAGCCATGGCTTCTGATTAGCCCGAACAGTGATGGTTTTGAGGTTGGTTACATCATCAATGCACTTGGTGATGTATGAACATACAGTGTCTGAGTACTCCTGGAGACATGTGTTGTTGTTTGTGGTAGCAGCTTCTTTGAACATACCCCAATCTGTGGTGTCAAAACAGTCCTGGAGTGCCTCTGAAGACCCCTCTGGCCACACTCGTATCTGCTTGCGGACTGGTTTTGTGACTTTCACCAGTGGCCTGTATGCTGGCTTTAGCATAACACAGATATGGTCAGAAGCACCAATGTGGGGGAGGGGGAGGGCTCTGTAGGCATTTTTCATGGTGGTGTAAACTTGGTCCAGTGTATTGTTTCCTCTTGTTGCAAAGTTTATGTTTCTGTATGTTTTTGGAAATACACTCTTTAAATCTGCTTGGTTGAAATCACCAGCCGTGATGAGAAAAGCATCAGGATGGGCTGTTTGCTGCTCACTGATGTGCAGATATAGTTCATTCAGCGCCTCACCTCTAACTTTGCTGTTGGAGCTTGGAGGAATATATACAGCAACAATCATAACAGCTGTAAATTCCCTCGGTAAATAAAACGGTCTGCATTTAATAGTCATAAACTCCACTAAAGGTGAGCAGTGTTTGTGGACCACAGCAGCATCCAGGCACCATGCTTTGTTGATGTAAACACACAGCCCCCCTCCCCGTGTCTTACCTCCCTCGAGGGTTCGGTCTGCTCTGTAGCATGTTAGCTGCCCTAGCTGAACAGCATGGTCCGGAACGTTGTTGTTGAGCCATGTTTCCGTGAATACAAACACACAGCAGTCTCTCACAGTCTTTTGTGTTGTTCGTAGCAGGCGTATATAATCCAGTTTATTGTCCAAGGAGCGCACGTTAGCCAAAACCATGGATGGGATCGCCGGTTTGTGTGGGCTAGCTGCTAGCCTAGCTCTGATACCTCCGCGCTTACCCCGCTTCTGCTTCCTGTCGCGCCGCTTGTCGCGTTTCCAATGCGGGCGCGATGGAGGGAGGCTCGGTGCTGGCTCCCAGAGCAGGTCGCAGTCACTCCGCTTGTTGCGCTTCCACTGCGGGCGCGATGAAGCGAGGCTCGGTGCTGGCTTCCAGAGCAGGCCACAGTTCCGTAGCTTCTCCTGGAGCTCGCTGTTTATTCCCAAATGAGCGGTTTTTCCAACATCAATCAGGAATTCACGGCTGTACTTGCGTTCTGAACACGTAGACATGACAGAGACGTGACGGCACATTGCGGCATGCAGGACAAAGACAAAAACACCGTGTTCTCGGGAGAGAGAGAAGCCGCAGCGAGTGCTCGCGCCGCCGTAAATGACAAATGAAGGCTGCACAGAAGTCTGTTCCTCACCACCACCACAGACATCTACACCTCCAGATGCAGGAAGAGGGCCACCTGCATCATGAAGGACCCCACTCACCCAGCACACACAGTTTTTGCCCAGCTCCCCTCAAGCAGGAGGTTGAGGAGCATTAAGCGTAGAACCACTAGACTGAGGAACAGCTTCTACCCTGAGGCTGTTAGAATTTTAAATCCCTAACCAATATAATCACTATAAAATAATCACTGTAATGCCACTTGATTGTTGATATGTGCTGCTGATTATCCATGCTGCTGATTATCCATGCTGCTGATCTCATGCTGCTGATTTATTGATGCTGCTGTATTCATTCGTACTCATCTGCTCACACAGACTCATGTTCGTGCTGCTGTTTGGCGTATTGTTTTTGTACTGCTAGTGCTTAGTGTATTTTTAGCTTAACAGTTTTCTTAGTTCGGATCTTACTACTGTTTTTCTTTACAATTTATACTTTTGTTGGATGTAAGTGGGACCCTGTGTACACAGTTTCGTTCCACCACATGTACCACATGTGGTATGTATGACAAATAAAGAAACTTTGACTTTTGACTTTGAACCTTGAATCAGCTGTAAAGTAAAAATACCATATGCATTACTTGACACCAAAAAGTCAATCTTAGCTGCCCTCTACTGGTTGGACTCTGGGGACACAGGTCATCCGAATAAAGGTTTGAGCAGTCGTCATGGTCACATTTCCACCAAGCTAGATTCAGAAAACTCCAAATTTTGCAAGCATGTAACATTTATAATAACTTTGAGACTATTTTGCAGAAACAAGATAGGTTGAATCTGTGTCAGCAGAGCATGTGTACTCACTGCAACTGTGATTTCATGCAGGGGGGAAAGTTTTTAGATGTGAACCTGCTACAGGAAAAACTTCAGCAATAAGCAGCTCAGTTGAGTGCATGACAACTCCAAAAATATAAAGAAGGATTGCATAGTTTCCACTATAGTACTTTGTACATTAACTGTAGAGGTCATGCTAAACTTTGCTTTTCCTGACCGGAAAGTCACATGTTGCAAAAGAGAGGTACATTTGAAGAATAAAATATATGAAAAATAAAAATGTGGGGGATAAAAATATTTTTGTGCTGTGAATATAAAACTGTGTGTAAATGCAGCCTTGAACATAATTCAATTCAGTTTATTTATATAGAGCCAAATCACAACAAAGTTGTCTCAGGCACTGCAGGTTTACATTCACATACCTTCACAAAGCCATTTAGTAAAGCTCTCTATCTAAGGAAGCCAGAGCAGACTCATTGAATCTTCACTTTGTTGCAGTCTCTCGTCCTGAACAAGCACAAAGGCAACAGTAGAAAGGAAAAACTCCCTTTTAACAGGAAGAATCCTCCAGCAGAACCAGGCTCAGGACAAGTGGCCATCTTTGACCAGTTGGGTTGAGAGGAACAGTAAGGAGAGGCAAACGAACATTGGCAGGTCCAGGTGTAGGTGCAGTAACCACATCCTTGTGAAGTTATTACATTAATTAGTGTTCATCATTATATACAAAAGTTTAGAATAAAACCAGTTATAAACCTGATGTAGTCTTTGAAGAACATGAACGTCTTGTGCCAGTTGCCCACTTCACCTATCTAACATGCAACATTTTGTATGCACACTTGTCAAGAGTGTTGATGCCTTAACATTGCATGTGTAGAGAAGATTAATTTTGCTTGCAAAACTAAAAATTATTATTTTTTTAAATGGACAAAACTATCACAGCTTCACCGTTGGCAGATTCTGCATTTTATTTATCCAACAACTTTCACAGCCTCTTGCTGTTTTTCTTGTTCTTATAAAAACTCACAGGCTCACCCGGTTCACACCTTCTTACTTAGAGTTCAAGTCAAATTTATTGACATTCTCATCACATACATGAGGTGGAACAAAATTGTGTGCTCAGGGTCCCAGTTACACCCAACAATAGCAAAAACATAAAGTGTAAAAAGAAAAAGTACAAGATGTGCACTAATATACGCTAAACGAACGGCAAACGGTATGCTAAAAGATCTAAGATATACATTAACTAATAACAGGGCCGGCCCAAGCCTCAATGGAGCCCTAAGCAAAATTTGGTTTGGAGCCCTCTATTTCTGCTAATATTGTGGATTACTGCAATCAACAGTCAGATGATCAGATCATTTACCCACTTAACATAAACTCATCGCAAATCTGACAGCCCTGCTTACATTAACTTCAACAGTAATGTTCAAAATAATTTGTAATAATTTGTAGTGCAAGATCAACAGCACACAACAGATAAATAACTTCGATGCATAAATTTAACAAATAGTGCAAAAACAGACTAACTTAAAAAATTAAATATCAAGGAAATACGTAAATAATGTAAATGAACAATTAATTTAAACCATGAAAAATGGTTTAAAAATAAACTTAAAGTTGAATAATTAGTTTGTAAATGTATGCAATAATTTGCAAAAGCTGAACTTAAAAAATAAAAAAAAAAAAAAAATTGTTTATATATATATATATATATGTGGGAGTGGTGGCGCAGAGGTTAAGAAGGTGCGCTTGTGATCGGAAGGTCGCCGGTTCAAGCCCCGGTACCGACAACATCAAAGATGTGGGTGGGATAAGTGAAGCAGTCACACCTGTCTCCACCCTCATCTTCCCCACTCTGGGCCCTTGAGCAAGGCCCTTAACCCACATCTGCTCCCCCGGGAACCCTAGATATCAGCTCTCTGCTCCACACAGAGGGCTGTGGTTGCTCGGTGGTCTGTGGTTGTGTCAGGAAGGGCATCCGGCGTAAAAACAACTGCCAAATCTTCATGCGACTAGATCGCTGTGGTGACCCCTAACGCAGGGAAAAAGCCGAAAGAAGAAAAAAAAAATAATATATATATATATATATATATATATATATATATATATATATATATATATATATACATATATACACATTTGACCTGTTTATGTTACTTCTTCCTCAACACGTCACCCAAACTTCCTAAAACCTGTGCTTCCACTTGGGCCCCCTAAGTCAAAAAATACTTCTAAGTTGTCATCTTTTTTGAAAACATTTGATGTGTAACGTATGTCCTGGTTCTTTATGTTATAAATACAATATGCCCCTTTAGGTAGGTTTTTTATTTTATTTTTATTCATGTTAGGTTTTCGCTTGAACAGTTTTATTTACTTGATCTTGTATTCTTGTTATTTGGTTTTTTATTTGGGCAGCACGGTGGCACAACTGGTAGAGCTGCTGCCTCTCAGCGAGAAGGTTGCCGGTTCAAATCCCGGTCCGGGGCCTTTCTGGGTGGAGTTTGCATGTTCTCCCCGTGCATGCGTGGGTTTCCTCCGGGTACTCCGGTTTCCTCCCACAGACCAAAAAACATGCTTGTTAGGCTGATTGGTGACTCTAAATTGACCCTAGGTGTGAGTGTGAGAGTGGATGGTTGTTTGGTGTGAGTGAGACAGGTCCCTCTTGTAAATGAGTCCCCGTGACTCAACGAGGCTAGCCTGTATAAATAAAGGTTGAATGAATGAATGAATGAATGGTTTGATTTGTTGTCTAGATGTAACCTTGTAAAAATGTAGTGTGAACACAATATTTATTTTATAGTATCTTTTTTGTGATGTTGGTCAATAAAAACAAACAAACAAACAAAAAACTTAGTGGGCCCCCTAGTGACCCTGGGGCCCTAAGCAGCCGCTTAGTTTCTTATGCCTTGGGCCGGCCCTGACTAATAATGTAATAATACGAATAATAATACTTGTAAAAATACCTACTATAAATTTTACCTGGTTCACTTAAAGCAAAACAATAAGTACTGTATTTAGCTTCTATGACCCCTTTTAAATAATCAACAATATAAAGCAATCCAGACCTTAGACAAATAACTATTAGCAATATATGAAAACTGATAATGGTATAAAATACATTCAAAAATGTATTTGTTTAATAAAGGTTTAAATATTGCATCTCTTACCAAGTCTGCATCAGCAGGGCCCCCCAAGTGGTGTTTAATAAACCGTGCATTTGCAAAACCAGTTTGCAGATAACTTGTCTGCTTGACACACATTTCAAAATAAAATAGTTGTTAATAGAATTAATAAGAAGAAATAAAAACTGCTAAACAATCTGCTGGCAAGTTTATTTACATGACAAAAATCAAGATTTTGCAAAGCTACAAAAGTTTTTACATGCAGCAGGAGTCGGTTTTGCAGACGCGCAGGCTGGAAGAACCCTCAGCCCTGCGCTCCCGCGAGCTCGACGCTGATTGGCTGGGACCGGGCGAAGGCGGAAGTCAGCAGAGCACGGGGATTCCCCGAGGGAAGTTCCCGACTCGAAGTGGGCTACGTAAAACACACTGTACCGTATCCTCTGCCAGCGCTTCGTGTCGCTTTACATCCGAAGATAAGGCGACGAGGCTCCGGCGGTGTTAAAACAAGGCAGTCGTCGTGAAGGAGAAACTTGAATGAAGGTAAGAGGACGCGCGCGCTCGCCCGTAGACCGGTCACAGAATGTGGTGTAACACCGGCAGCCATAAGGATCGGCCGGCGGAGTTCTGCTCTCCGGACACCGGTTGAATGCATCAAGAATACGGAACTGTTGCGGAGTACTTTTTAAAGCTAACTAAAGTGTCGTGGCTGGTTTATTGTTATTTTTGTGTTTGTGAGGCAGCGCACTGACTCAGGATCAGATTAAAACTCTGGTATTTTCCACGGAGAGAACCCTCAATAATTGATGGAGAGCCTCTTTACTACTGTTACCTGTTGCAACAGTAAATCAACCTGTGTTTGTCTTAAAGTTTCGTTTAAAGGCTGGTAAGTATTTAAAAATGGAATCATTATTGAACACTTGGACCAAGTGGCATCCATAGTTTGACATCAAAATCAACTTTTATTTTCACTTAATTTGTCCATTTTCACGACTAAAATGTCTGTGTTTTGTGTGTTCGTTTAGTTTTTCTGTTTTCCACCTCATATAGTTCAGTGCTTGTGTTTTTTTCTTTATCTGTTTTTTTTTCTTTTAAAATTGTCATTTTGCATTGTGCTTGTTAGCCACTCTGTTTTTTTTTTTTTTAATGTCTCTTCATGTGTATTTAGTGCTGCCCAGTGGTGGAGAACGTACTCAAACACTGTATTAAAGTAAAAGTACAAATAAACAGACAAAAATGTACTCTAGTAAAAGTAGAAGTACCATATTAATGTTTTTACTTAAGTAAAAGTAAATAAGTATCCTACTTGCTTTTAAAAATACTTAAAGTATTAAAGTAAAAGTACTTGCTGAATGTATTACCTAATGCAATGGTCTACAATACCATTAAGTGTGCGTACTGTACTGTATGTATATTTTCTCTTAATGCATTAATAATGTTGAGTCATTTTAAAGAACAATGCTGCAGATAATACATGTTTTTATTGTGTTTACTCTGTGACACCGTTCACACTTGGACTTGTGATTCTGTGCATCAGAATTTCAGTGATGACCTGCAGAATTAAATGTCATTAATTAAAATAAGAAAGAGGAGTGATTATACCTTTGAAAGTTTTTATTTAACACAAAACAAAACCAATGTGTCATTTTAACTGCAGTAAACACATTTAAGTAAAAGTTTTCTGCCTGAAAAAGGAGCATTAGACCTAACAAAGGAAAAGGCTATGATCATTTCAACTCCAGTTTGTCATCAACTCTAGTTAAAATATTGTCTAGTCAACCTTGTAATGGGTCAATAGTGAACAATATTTTAACTTCCTGACACCATTTTCAAAACTTGGACCCAAGTGTCGAGACATTTGGAGACATCTCTTGTCCCCTAACATCCCATGAACTGACACATTTTAATATTGCAGCAAGAATTTCTTGTTCAAGTTCAGAAGAAGTTGGTTTTCAAAGTTTTTTGAGTCCAGTCTGGCTTTTTTTGGGAGAGAGAATGTGTCCTGCTCTAAACAGACTTTCAGCAGTTTTTCAATAATCTTTCATAAGGGCATGGGTGTTGTGTATCTTCTGGCTGACTCTTCACGGTGGAATCCATTTTGAATGTGTTAGTGGTGCTGTGGGTGCTCCCAGCTCAATGACATATACTGTATACTAGTATAGATCACTGGTCCAGCTCTTCTTGAAGGCAGGTCTAATGTTACCTGTCCACTTTGCAGTGATTCAATGGACCAACTCCCCTCTCACCATTGGTTACTTTCAAACTAACGAACAAATTAAATAAAAAAAACGCAACGTGAATGTAACTTGTAACTTAACACATTATAGAAATGTAGTTTAGTAGAAAGTACAGATACTTAACGTACAATGTACATGTAGTGGAATAAAAGTAAAAAGTACCCAAGTTTAACTCTACTTAAGTAAAGTACAGATACATGAAAAATGTACTTAAGTACAGTAACAAAGTACTTGTACTTAGTTACATCCCACCACTGCTGCCTCATCAACCTGTTTTTGATCTGCCTTTTGTTAAATTAGATCTTTGTATCTATTTTTATAAGCTTATTGTTTTTAGATTTGGTTTTTGCATTTGTGTTCAAATCCCTCAAGCATTACAGAATGTGCAGACCCAACGAGAACCCGGCAAACCCAAGATTTTTTATTTGCTTCTTTATTTATTTTAAAGTTGTTTTTGCTCCAGAAGCTGCTGAAACCTCCCAGAGAGGAGAAGAGGAAGAAGCAGGGATCACCATGCCAGGATGCTGGGCAGGCACTTCCATCTCCCTCACCCAGTGTGGGTTGTTCCAGCAGCCTTTGGTCTCTCCTGCACCTTCACCCCTCACTGCCCATCACCACGCTTCACTCGCCTGGAAGCCGTGGAAGTTCCCCTCACCGAGATCGTGAACATAACTGATAATCTTCAGAGACTTCTCTTCGCCACGTCTAAGAACCCGGACTTGAAGTACAAGATGACCACTTGCTTCCTCATTGAATAGGTTTTGTGTTCAAGACCCGGACTTCTCCATATCCCTGAGTTTGTCACACCACTTACTGAAACAAGAACATTAAAAGGTTGATTAATTACCGTACTCGTGTATAATACGCTTTGATCAATTATTTCTAATAAATCTGAAAAAACTGTACATGATACGCTTCAGTGATTAATACGGGCCGTGAAGGTCTTTTTTTATGACCACTAGATGGCGCCAAACCCTCCCCGACGCCGACGTAACGCGTCACCGCTGACGTTACGCGTCACCGCTGAGACAACCCGGAAATGCGGTCCATTGTGCAGCGCGAGATGAATTTCATTAAAATTTAACTACAGAAATGCCTAAAAATATATTTGTTAGCTGAATATATATGTTAACGTGTCTCTGTTTAATTTTTGTTAATAAATGATTACAAATCAGCTGAATTTAAAATGTAAACAACACGATGTGCGCACACACACAACAGGCCCACAGGCCCGGTTTGGAGCGAGAGCTGAATTTAATTAAAATTAAACTACCGTACAGAAACACTTAAAAAAATATATTTGTTAGCTGAATATATATGTTAACGTGTCTCGGTTTAATTTTTGTTAATAAATGATTACAAATCAGCTGAATTTTGAACGTAAACAACACGATGCACGCACCCAGAAACGGTTTGCTGCAGCGCAGCAAGAGCTGAATTTAATTAAAATTAAACTACCGTACAGAAACACCTAAAAAATATATATATTTGTTAGCTGAATATATATGTTAACGTGTCTCGGTTTAATTTTTGTTAATAAATGATTACAAATCAGCTGAATTTAAAATGTAAACACGATGCGCGCACACAGAAACGGTTTGCAGCAAGAGCTGAATTTAATTAAAATTAAACTACCGTACAGAAACACCTAAAAAAATATATATTTGTTAGCTGACTTTATAGCAAACGGTCTCCTGAGCTTAACTAAATGTGAAATCAGCTGGTCTGAGCTGGATTTAAAAAAATAGTTTGCCGATTTATTTCTTTAAATTTAGCTAAATAAACGCTTAAAAAATATATTTCTTACCTGATTTTATAGCAAACGGGCTCCTGAGCTTAACCAAATGTGAAATCAGCTGGATTTAAAAATCCGCGTGTGGTTTATGAGTTACGGTATCTTGCAAACAAAAACAGCTAACCCTCACAGCTAAATGCAGCTACATCCAGAGCAGGGGGCGGGCAGCGACAGTCAGTCCGACCAGAGGAGGCTTTTTTCGGACACATGAGCTAGAAACGTCTGGAAGTGGCCCTCTTCCTCTTTGCTCTCTGAGCCTTCTGCTGCTGCCCATAGCGCCTATAGCGGCCGAAACTGGTACTGCACCATTTTTGGTACAGTCTGCAGGTAAACGGACTACAGGGCGCATTAGCGCCCATAGGAGCCAAGATGGTCTAGTGGCAGGGCTTTTGACTACGGATCCGAAGGTCGCGGGTTCGCGCCCCGGCCACTACCCAGCTTGGGGTGTCTATGAGTGCACACCTATTTCTCCAGCTCCCCGGGCGCTTTCGGGCTGCTCACTGCACCACCTGGTAGGTGGTTGGGTTAAATGCAGAGACGAATTTCGTCTGTGTATGGGAACATACGCAGATGACAGGAATAGACATTATTATTATTATTATTATAGCGGCCGAAACTGGTACTGCACCATTTTAGCCCAAAATGAAAAACGGCGAATCAGAGCGAAAAATGAGTCTAAAAATATGGGAAAAAATCCATAGATAATATGCCTCGGTGTATAATACGCAGGACATTCAAATGAGAAAAAAAAAAAAACTCGTATTATACACAGACGAATACGGTATCTCCCCCAGCCATCCTTGCGTTGCACAATCTACTCCACCTCCAGTTTTCTTGCTTCTTCGCCTAGTTCTCTGGCGTTTCCTGTGTCCGTATGTGGATCAAAACAACCTGGGCCATACCACCTCAACAAAGTCCATTATAGCTGCATGGCTTCAACCTCACCCTTAACTTCGTCCATGTTCCCAGCTCCATTAACGCCTGAGGTCCCGGTGTCCACTGATCCACCAGAGGTCTCCGAGCAGCCGGATGAGGTTGACCCTCCAGAGTGCTCGCCAAAGTAGCAGCTCCTCGAGCTAACTGCGGCGTTGACAGAGCGACCTTGTGTTTTTCTTTGCGCCCTCCATCCTGTGTTTCGCCCTCCACCCACCCGAGTTAGGTATTTTTGTTTTGGGGCATCAGCGGACGGCCATTAAGGGGGGTACAGAGTCTGTCTTGTATGTTCATTTAGTTTTTCTGGGATTCTTGTATTTGTTTTACTCGTATTCCAGCTTGTCCAGTGGTTTTCCTCTCATGTCGTTCAGCTCCTGCTCCATCCCTCTCTCACCTGATATTCTCCTTCCCCAGGTGTTTGTCATTATCTGTCATTTAGAGCTCTTTAAAAACCGACATTTTGTTTGTGCTCCGTTGTGCATTGTGCTTGTTATCCATCCACGTCTGTTCTTGCGAGTCTCCTCATTTGTGTTTCCTGCTGCCTTGTCATCCTTTTTGTTTTGCTGTTTGTTAATTAAATTAGGACTTTTGTATTCAAGCATTTTTTGAGTTTTGGTTTTTTGCATTTAGGTTCAACATCCTCAACATGATACAGCTACAGCCTGATTGCCTAATCAGGCCTGGCACAGTTTTCCTCCTTGCACAAGCCACCTAATTTTGCACACCAAAAAAATTCTACTAATAACCTGTTTGTATGTATTTTGTATAAATAAAGGCAAGGTAAAACTTTAAATCATGCCAAAGTTGTTTATCTTTGTTAAGATCCTGCTTTTTATTTTATTTATTTATTTTATTTATTCATTTCAATTTTTTAAAACACAAAGACAATTTCAATTAAAAAAATACATAAAATGAAAGGAAGCAGAAGAAGAAAAATTTCTTATCATATCTGCTCCTTCTTAAACAAAATGAATTCAAACTATCAATTCAAACAATAATTATCTATACATACTACAGCAAAATACATAACTCATCAAAATCTACCGTTTAGAATTCATTTGATATTAATTATAACTTATACAGTATGTATCTTTTTAACAAAATAGTTTTAATCTTTTTCTTAAATATAAACATTGACTTCACTTTTTTTTAACCTCGTTTTCCAAACTATTCCATAGACCTATTCCCTGTACTGTATTGTAGTAGACCGACCCTTTAAACTAGTTCTATACTTTGGTTTTACAAATATATCTATTCCCTTTAGATTATAACAACTTTTCCTTTTCACAAAATACTTGAATGTTCGATGGTAATTTGTAATTTTGAGCTTTATACATGAGTAAAATAATAATATAGTCTACCAAATCATAAAAGTTAAGTAATTTTAATTGACAAAACAAAATATTTGAAGGATGACAATAATGCTTTCTTGTTATAATTCTTACAGCTCTTTTTTGCAAATTAAAAATAGGCTTAGTTATGGTTTTACACGCTGTACCCCAAACATTAACATAATAAGGTTTTTTATGTAATAATAATAATAATAATATTAATGTCACATTTGTCATCTGTGTATGTTTCCATACAAGATGAAATTAGTCTCTGCATTTAACCCAACCTCCACCAGGTGGGGCAGTGGGCAGCTATTGAAAGCGCCGGGGGGCAATTGGGGGTGAGGTGTGCTGCCCATAGACACCACAAGGTATGCCGTGACTGGGGTTCGAACCTGGGTCCTTCGGGTCCCAAGTCGGTTCCCCTGCCTCTACACCATCTTGGCCCCACAAAGCAGCTGTAATAGACTTTATCATTTCTCCTCGCAGGGCTCATGTCTGCCGTGTCAGTGATGATCGCGGAGCACAAGGCATGGAAAGGAACATTGGAGACCAACTCAACAAAGCCTTCGAAGCTTATCGCCAGGTCTCCATCGAAAAGGACAATGCTAAAAAAGAGCTGCAGAAAATGGTAACAAGCACTGCGTGTGAAATCCTCGCCAGTCTAGCACAAACTATAGGTCAAATAGCTTGCAATACCAGTGAGATCTTTCCAAGTCCCGTGTGTTTATGTGGATATATATAAATGGCAGAAAATAACCCAGACCATGTGTTTACAGACTGAATACTATGAGCGATACACTCAAGAACTTCAGAAGCAGATCGAGGACCAGCAGAGGTTAATTTCTGAACTTGAAGCAAAGTTGTCAGCAGCAAGACAAACATCAGGTTAGTCTCTGCTGTCTTCTTTTACAAAATGCCATCTTTGAAATGTACCCACAAAATTTATTCTGAAGTGATTTCATCCATCCATTCTAATTTTATTCTTTTTACTATATTTGGATTCTTGGAAGACGTGAAATGTGAGCCTTGCAACCATCTCCACGAAGGGCCCAGCACTTATAGGAAAGTCCAGTTCCCGGTATGTTCTCGGTCATAAAACGGACTCTTTCTGTTTGATTGTGAAAATAAGGATGTGCATCCAATGCCAGCTTCCTCTCACGTACATAGAAGTCGACGGTGCTTCTGCTTAAATTTCCTGCTTGTATGCAAACGGATTTTACAGGAATGAATCAGGCCCATCTGCAGCTGTTACAACCAAAAAGTGTTGAATATTACGTCACACATGATCCAAACAATTACTTTTACCCTTTGTGATAAGGATTTAACTTTTTCTTTTGAATCTTCAGCACAAATACACAAATGGCAATTCAATTCAGTTTATTTATAAAGCGCCAAATCACAACAGAAGTCATCTCAGGGCACTGAACAAAAGCATTCACATACAAACTAGGGATGCATGATATTGGATTTTTGGCTGATATCTGATATGTTACAACTTATTTGGCCGATTACCGATACCAATACCGATATTTTCCCCCATAGACCTATTTACAGAGACTACATAGTTTTCTCTGCTGTGGAATTAAAAGGTATTGTGACATGATGTTGGAACTATGCATAAAGTGGCACAACATATATATATGTTGTCTCATTCAACTATGTTCGTTTTTACAAGCAAAATGATAAATCAATGACAATTTGTTTCAAAGTGATTTTAAACTTGGCGCCGTGTTTCATCACGGGAAATCCGGGTACTTCCGCATGCGACGTCATGTGACGTTGGGACATGAAGTTCAGTCTGCGGCTGCTATTAGAACGCAGTTTCATTGTCTTCAAGATCGCCTATTTTTTTGTATAACTTGAAAAATGCCGGTACGTTGTGTTGCATTTGGGTGTTCTAATATCGCCAGTGAACAAGTGAGCCTTTTCACTTTCCCAAAAGATGAAAAACTTCGTCAAGAATGGACAAAACAATCTCGGAGTCCCCCTCGCTCCCTGAACGGTAAAGCTCAAATAAATACGGCTGCAGACCTACATTATAACCAGCTGTTTCTTGTTCATCACTCGAACTAACTTCGGCTTTCCAAACTGAAGACAAATCGCTCAAATCTTCACTTAAATTGCTTAATTCCTCGGTTTATATAATCACTGCTGTTTGTTATTTACACTGTGCGTTCTTTACATTGCATCATAAAAATACGTCGGCGTTTGACCCCTCCTTTCTCCACCCGAAAACTGTGACGCACTGCAGAGTTACGTCATTAAAACTATTTTATTAAAAATACTTTTATATATTAATTATTCGAAGCATCTGTGTACAAAAAATCTAAGCTGAGTAGCTCCTCTTTCTAAAGATGTCTGTTTTAGCATATTGTCACAATACCTACATTATTCTGCATGATCTTTGTCAGTTTGGCCTGCTACCAAATGCAGATGCCAAAAAGTGGCGGAAATTGATGTAACACTTCAACTTGGATTATGAGTAAAGGAGCTGTATGTAACTTTTCTAAAAATATATTTTTAACATATTTCTTCACTCTGTCACTACCTCCTGACATACTGATTTTAGACAAGTAATCTCTGGAAAAAACTATTGTCCCCTTGCTTCTCTAAAAGCATTTCTAAAAAGCCACAGTGACCCGCCGTTAACCAGCCAATAAAAACAGTTTTTAACCAGCCAATAAAAACAGAGTTTTTATCCAGCCAATAAAAACAGAGCTTCTCACGCTCCTAACCCACGCCCCCGCCTGTCCCAGCCCGCAGCGGCCGCGCAGGTTCTCGTTCAAAGCATTGCAAAGCGATGCAAAACTGTTTTGTATGTGACACAAATGTATTAAATTCCCCTTCTTCATCCCTGATCTGGACTTTTCTTTTGTTTTTTTGCCAAAAGTCAAGTGATCGCTTCCTCCTCGCTGAGTCCATGACAGAAATCATAAGGAAATGAATGAATTTGTCACGAGCGAATTAAACTCGGGTTCAACGTGGCTGCCGAGGCTCTGCAGATTTCATGGTGTTCTGGTGTGCTGGACCAGCGCTCCATGTTTTTATTTTATTTTTTAGAACGTTTTATTAACATATAAACACAGAAATTCACAGCTGCTGCGACAGGACATGAAGTGGAGGCGGAGCAAAGGAAGCTGCTGCTGAGCGAGGGGGAACAGAGCCATATATGGCTCTGAGGGGGAGGGACCAGAAACGTGTCTCTGTTCAAAATTTTCCTAAGTTCCAGCGTGTTCCAGAAATTACATACTGAACCTTTAATGTCAAATTTATTCATGACATTTACTCTCTCTAACACAATGACAACACTCAAACAGTGCAAATTTGTAAATTGTCACAAATCTAAACTAAACCTGTTCACAAGCGACAAGTGAAAAGCGCATTAGTAGTAGTGCATTAATACAGTAGATCTACTTAACAGTTTCTTAAATTAAAAACTAACTTAAAATATAAGCCTTTTATATCGGTGAGTTTTTTTTTGCTGGAATGGCCGATGTCCAATATTTAACTTTATCACTAATATCGCCCGATACCATGCCGATAATATTGTGCATCCCTAATACAGTACAAATAAAAGCCAATTACTAAAGTTCTCTATCTAAGGAAGCCAGCAGACTTGTTGAATCTTCACTTTGTCGCAGTCTCCCATCCTGAGCAAGCACAAAGGCATCACCGGAAAGGGAAAAACTTCCTTTTAACAGGAAGAAACCTCCAGCAGAACCAGTTTCAGGACAAGCAGCCATCTGCTTTGACCAGCTGGGGTTTGAGAGGACAGGAAGGAGAGACGAACAAACACAGAATGGCAGGTCCAGATGTTGGTGCAGGTGTAACTCCTATCGGAAGAAAGATGAAAAACACATGTCAAGGACATAAATAATCACAAATACAAAACAGGTCAAGCAGAGTATGTAAAGACAGTAGCAGAGTGAAGAAAAGTGGTCAGTTTGTTGTCAAGCAGTCTAAGCCTATAGCAGTATAACTAAGGGATAGCTCAGGAAACCCAAGTCAACCCTAACTATAGGATTTATCAAAAAGGAAAGTCTTAAGCCCAGTCTTAAAGCTGGACAATGTGTCAGCCTCACAAACAGAAACTGGAAGTTGGTTCCACAAGAGAGGAGCCTGATAAATGAAAGATCTTCCTCCCATTCTGTCCTAGGAAACTCTAGGAACCACAAGTAAACCTGCAATCCGAGAGTAAAGTGCTCTGTTAGGAAAATATGGAACAATAAGATCTCTAATATAAGATGGATCTAGGTTGTTGAGGGCTTTGTAGGTTAGAAGTAAGATTTTGAATTCAATTCTAGATTTGACAGGGACCCAATGGAGAGAAGCTAAAACTGGAGAGATATGATCTCTCCCATCAACTCTCATTAAAACTCTGGTAGCAGCATTTTGGATCAGCTGATTCACTTAAGTGACTTATTTATTTATTTGAGCAAATGCACTTACAATAAAATATAAAAAAAATTCTGACTTTACCATGTCTAGAAAAGTTTTTGTGGTAAAATTTGCCTTGCAGAGCAGCTGTAACATGGCGTGTCCACGTTTACTTCACCAGATGGTGCTAGAGGATAATATCTATCACTGCACACTGAAGTAGAGAACTTTTTTTTTCTTTTCCTCCAACCAACCAGGAAACATTTTCACTTGTGCTGCATAAATAAAAGTGCACGTGTATCATCAGCATGCCCTCGGATAATTGTTGTTAATGATGACTAAAAATTCAATGTGTCTTTTTCAGGAGAATATGGGCACCGTTGCTGTTGCTCCTAATTTGCCAAGTGGCAGCAGTGTTGACTAGTACGTGTCCCTCACCAATTTTTTTTATTTTTTACATCAGTCAGGATTTTGCACCTTAAAGTTATTCCCGCCTCCTCACACTTGTTTTTTTATGTGTCAGTCAGGACATGTTAGAGGCGTTCGAAGCCATTGAGGGCAAATTTCGACAGATCCAGAATCTAACCAGGAGACAAAAAGAACAACTGAAAAAAGTCCATGGAGGATGTGAGACATCGAATGGTAACATCACCCTTTGCTTTGCAAATCTTAAAAAATCATTGTTTTAATTAATTAATTAATTAATTAATTTCAAATTAAGTGTAGCGTTAGTTTGTAAACTGGTTTATTTAAATTTAAAATGTAAATTGGTTTGGAATGCCTTTATAGCTTGTAATTTTAACAGTTTAAATTTTTTTATGAATCTAAACATCACTTGAAAGTAATATTGTAAACACATTTAATAGTTTCATTTACAAATAATTAGGTTTGCATTGCATAATGGATATTGAATCAAATTAAACTAAAAAAAACACTTAAAATATATACTGTACAGTATATAGTTCATGCACATTATCTATAAATACCGGTAGTTAACATACATATTGAGAAATATATATTTTATATAAATCAATATTCCTTTCATGACTTAATACAGCTTAGATGTATCGAGAATATTTTTTCCTAAATTGTTTGCCCAGTTAAAAATCTAAATTAATCCCATTTCTATCTTTAAACGCAGATGCAATTGCTTCCCCTCAACTCTACTCATACACTTAAGACTCTTTTAATATTTTAATCATAATATTGTTTCCCATGTCCATCTTCTTTTTAAAAAATGGCTTACAAATGCATTTATAAAGTACAGTTATACCAGGTACAGTATTTGATTTTTTTCTTTCCTGCAAAAAGTTTCCATGCAACCCAGTTGCACAAAAGCTTGTTTGCATATTGTTAGATACATTTTGAACACATTCTTTAAGTACTTCACATTTTATGTTTCATGCATGTGGATTTTCCCAGCAGTGTTGTCTGACTGTGTATATCACAAGTTGAGCAGATGAGTTAATAAATGCAGCACTTGACTACAGATTGTTAAACTTACTGTCATATTATGTAAAATAGTTACAGCTTGTTGGCCTTCTGTCCACTAAAAGAACCAATAGGATGACAATTATATATGCATGGTAGCAAAACAATGACACAACACATCTGCTGCAGTGTGCCAGGAAGTGAGAGACTCACTGAGCTTGAACAATAATTCAGGGGATTAAAAACTTCTTTTACTGAAACTTTATCTGCCCATATCTCATGGAAAGCTGTTTTGTTGGCACATTTGTTAAAAAAAAAAGTCCACATTCTGCTGACAAAGTGTGAATATGTGCAGATGCTTGTGTGGCAAAACCCCCCACCAAGAACAGACCGCAGCTAGAACAAATATTTTTTTAATAACCATGTGCTTGTGCTGCAATCTATCCTCTGCTTTAAGTTTTCATTTTTTATTTCCTTTAAAAAAAATGAATTCAGTAAGGATAAATAAGAAAATTATCTACAGAGAGAGGTGCCCTTCAAATAGAAAGTTAAACGTACACTGGTTCAAAAGACGTATTGAAGAACTGCTGTTGTGTTTTAATATTATTGCTCTTAGCATACCTTGAAATAATTAAGCTTTTTATTTTTACTGTAACCAAACCAACCAAAAATAAATAAATAAATAAAAAAAATAAAAAATAAAACAATATTTTTCTTGCTTCTCTGTAGAATACACCTATTGACCAATTATATTATGGGATTGTGTTTAATGTGTTTTACAGCATGAGACGTTTTCTGAATTAATCAAAGCTCTTTAAAAAACAAACTACATATGGGGATTATTTTCTCCTCCCTTGGATAAAAGTAAATGGTATGTCATGGTTTTGTTAGCTTTACATCTTTGGTCATATAATAAATAATTCTAAATAATTTTATACAGCAAGTTGCCATTTTTATGGCATTAGCTCCATTAAAGCATATACCGGTAGTTAAAGATTAAAAGAGTAAATAAATAAATAAACAATAAATAATAAATAAAAAAACAATAAATATCTTACCTGTTTTAGATGACTTTTGAATCTTCTCAATTTGGAGAATTTGTGACTATACAATATAGTAGTGTATTAAATATTGTATTGTATAGACTCAACAATACAATATTCTGACTATATTGACAAGCTAACAACTACGAGTGGGACAAAGACAAATACTTCTAATCTAAAAGATTTTATAGACATTCATTCAGTTTCTAACATTTTATATTGTTGTCAATTACAAAATATTGTTTATTACATGGAATTAGCAGCAGAAACAGCTAGCTGTACCACATCTGGTGAAGCCTGGGGACACTCCCAGCAGGAATATTTACTGGTAAACATTTATACTGAAAAAGCTGTAATGTCATTTTGACAGTGATGTAAAGGTTTAAAAAAAAAAAAAAATTACATGAAACACTAAAATTTTAAGATTGAAGTTGCAGAAATCCACTTTAGTCTTGGGTCTAATTGAACTTTGCTCGTTATTCTAGTCAGAATTAAAAAAAAAAAATCTCCAAACTGAGGTTGGTAGGTGGTTGGGTTAAACGCAGAGACGAATTTCGTCTGTGTATGGGAAACATACGCAGATGACAGGAAAAGACATTATTATTATTATTATTATTATTGTTCTAATGACTTTCTATAACAGGTAAGATACTGACTAGTTAGGGAAACATTTTGCTATGTCACTCACCCTTTTCTTCTGTTTTCTACTTCTCTTATTATGAAGATAACATGTAAAACATGCCACTACCCAGTAGTTTTTATTTTTTACTGGTCTGGATGGTTTTTGAGTCACAAGCCTGGGAAAAACATTTTCACATCTGGGTCAGCATGTAAATGTTGGCAAGATTTTTGTATTTTTTAAACTCGGTATAACTTCTAAAATTGTACCAGACATCTTTAAGTTGTTACTTTGAACGTGTCACAGTGCTGGACTATAACATTTTTGCCTCATGTCACAGATCAGCGCTTCTCGATGCCAATCCAGTGCACGGACCGAGCCGCAGAGGCAGAACAACCCTGTCCCTCGGCAGTAAGGTCCGCTGTGGACACCCCTAACCTGCCTGCATCTCTGGCGTCCCGCGGCACCACGCAGGAGGACAGAGACTTTGTGGACTCTCTCACCAAACTCAGTGTCAAGTTCCCGCCCTCCGCAGACAGTGAATACGAGTTTCTGAACAGTGCTCCGGAGAGAAACCTTAATCTGGCCATGCCCATGAAGCAGCCTCTCAGCGGCACCTCTCCCTCGCTGCCGGAGGAGACGCCCGTGGAACTGCCCGTGCTTTTTGTCTTTCCCACATCCCCCTCCCACTCCTCTTCGTCTTCACCCTCCCAGGAGAGTGTGCGAGGACCGCAGCAGGTGAGAAACACAGGAGAAGGTCTGAGAAAAGTAGTAGCAAATTATCAGTTTCTGATTGGTCTTTGCTAATGGAGGAATAAAACGGTGTGAAGTCCAAAAATATCTCCTTGGCTAAACTTGAAACATATTACCATGTAATGTGTGCAGATTCATTTATTTTTTTATTTTTATATTTGAGCATGGAAGCTCTGGTTATATTTGGCATCTTTGCTTGAAAGTGGAAGCCAGATGGAAGCACATTGGAACAAATACGAGGCTTTTGTAGGATTTCATTGCTGATGTGTATCAATGCCTAATAAATAAATGTGAGGGATATAGAGTAGGATCTAAAAAGTTTGTCCATTTTAATTACGCTTGTTAGTTTGGACGGAAATAGGAAGATAATTAAACACTTGAGAATAGATTTTTTTTAAACTGTGGCTGTTCACACAATAGTTTATAAAAGCAAATGCATTTATTTTAAAAGAAGCGTACATCAATAAAATAAATCTGTTAATGGGTGGTTCAGTGGAAAGGTAAACAATAAATATCTTACCTGTTATAGCTAGCTATTAAACCGTTTCCAGTTTGGAGAAATAAGCTTTGTTTTTTTGGCTGAATTGATGAGCTAATGTGAACTGCAGCCAAGACCAAAGTAGACTAGTGCCATCTCTAAACAACTCGCAAGCTAAAATATTTAATAAAAGTTCACACAAATGCTATTTTATAATTTTTGCAACATCATCAGTTGTAATTTACATGGCTATTCTGGCGTAAGTCTTGTGATATTCTTGCAGGAGGTGCTCCAGATTGCATTAAATGTGCTCCAGCTAGTTGCTGCTATTTGTTCTGGCAAATAACCACGGAATTCTGGGTAAATAACCGCGCAGTGCAAAATTGGCGGCAGTGTTAACATTCATAGACTAATGTAGGCAATGTTAACATTCATAGACTAATGTAGACTAGGATTACTTCACAGTGGTTCCCAACCCTGGTCCTTGAGGAACACCATTCTGCATGTTTCAGTTGTTTCCCTGCTATAGCACGCCTGATTTGAATAAATGGATGATTGACAGTCTTCTGCAGAACTTGAGGAAGTAATTAAATGATTAAATCAGGTGTGTTGGAGCAGAGAAACAACTAAATCATGCAGGATGGTGTTCCTCAAGGAACCACACTGCCTTTAGTATTGGTTCTGCTCAGAATAGCTGCTAGCTCATCAATCCGAGGGCAGAAGGGTTAAAGTAAAGCTCTCCAACCATCATGTCAAGCACCTTACTGTATTTGGGTGGAGGCTTTACATAAGTCCATTGAGATATTTTTTTCTTAATATCTTTAATCTGTATTTGAATTGTGCCAAACTAAACTACCGGTAAACTAAACCTGCACTGGTCCTTAGATATTTTTTAATCCTGGGCTGCGTAGAAATAATAAAAATGTGCCCCTAACAAGTTACTTTTTTAAGTACTGGTATGTCATATAAATATTAAAATTAATTCAATAAGGTTAAATAAGAAAATTAACTAAAGAGAGAGATGCCTTTATACAGAACGTTACACCTCCACACACTTGCACTGGTTCATATGACATATTGGAGAACTGGTACTCCTCGACTTACGACGGAGATCCGTTCCTGCGCGGTGGCGTAAACCAAATTTTGACCTAAGTCGAAATATACGTACATACTGCACTTTATACATGTACGTACAGTACTGTATTACCAAGCACTTAGCGTATCCTAACACAGTACTGTACTCTACATAATTATCAAAAAACACATATGTTTGGGAGCCATAATGAAGGGAAAAAAGAGTTATGGCCTACTTCCTCCGTCCATCGGCCGTATTCTCTATTCGTTTACGACGTAAAACCGCGTTCACAGTACAGTTTTGTTTTGTTTTTGGAATGTCCAGAGGACCAGACTTAGCTTTTTTAGAGCGTACAGTACAGCATTCCTCCGCCGCTACGTTTACTACGTAAAACCGGAAACTGCTTAACTCGGTTTTCAAAATAAAATTTCAATTAAAAAAAATTTATATATATTTTAATGGGAGATGCGCCGTAACCACGAAACGTCGTAACTCGAGACCGTCGTAACCGGAGGACTACCTGTATTTCAAAAATAATTTTGGTTATTTCTTAGGAACTAGCAAACCTTTGAGGTAACCCTCGCAAAAATGAGTAAAAACCCTCTTTGGTCAACATTTTTCCCCTCTTGTTTTTGAGAAAGTTACCTCGTATGAAACACATACGTGAGTCAAAAGATTTGGGATCACTGCTTTAAACAGCCTCTATAAACAGCAGTGTTTAAAGCACTATCTAGAACAGGTAAGATAATTGCTTGAAACCTTCCTACAGAACCCGTCAGTAAAAGATCAGATCTCTTTAAAGCTTAGGGCCGTGTCTTTGGAGCATACCGTACTTAAAGGACAACACCCTGCATTAAGGGAGGAGACAGTAACAATTCACCATATTGGACAATTACTGTAGTAGAATATGATGTCTATTTTCATTTTTGCATTTGGGCCAGGCGAGAGTAAAAAACAAAACAAAAAAACAACAGAGTCCCGGAAACATCCGGAAACCCGGCCGAAGATTGCCGAAGTCCGGAATGACATAAATAAAGGATCCAGTCAGAAGGCAGGAGTGAGTTCGCGATGGAGGTTTATGAGAGTGAGAGTTAAAACTGCAGTTAAACTAGTGTCCTACGTGGATGCGCAATATCTAAATATTTCCTGGTGCAGTTGTGGGTACAGCTGGACCAGCGCTCTGTTTTTATTTATTTTTTAGAACTTTTTAATAAGGTATAACACCGCTGCGGTTAAAGCTGTCGGCTGCATTTTAATTCTGTACTCCCGACCTGTCACAGGGAGAGAATAAAAAGCCAGCCGGCTTCATGAGGAAATTAATGAATTTGTCACGAGCTGAGCGAATTAAACTAGTGGATGCGCAATCTCTAAATATTTCCTGGTGCAGTTGTGGGTACAGCTGGACCAGCGCTCTGTTTTTTATTTATTTTTTAGAACTTTTTAATAAGATATAACACCGCTGCAATAATGAAGCTACGTTGATGCATGCTTGTTATAACTCCGCATGCATTCAAGGCAGATACTTCAGTGACGTCAATGCCCATATATGGAGAGGGGCAGATTTTCCCGGAGCTGCGGCTAAAATCTGCTATAAATCATGAAATAACACATTTAGCGTTATTTCTCTACAATATAAATAAACGCTCTTGTTTCATTATTTAATTAACTACTAAATATTAATGGCGATGCAATTTGAAAACATGGTGGGTCATGTCCTTTAAGGGTGAGTGTTTGGAGCATGAATAACACATTTTCTCTTGATCTTCCTGCTCTGCAGTCTCTCTGGAGCCCCGGCTTGTGCGAAGCAGTGGACGTCGGGACAGACCAGGGGCCTCCGAGCAACAGTCCGAATAAATGCGCTTTCTGCAACGCCGTGGTTCCTCAGAACCGAATGAACAGTCACCTCTACTCTCACTGCTCTCCTAAGAACGAGGCGAGTAACTGACAGTGGCAGCAGAGACCGGCGGGGAAAAGTCCAGACCACTTAAAAAACTTTAACTGTTTTCATGGCGTCCTCCCGCCTGCCATGAAGCACAAGCGCTGTACAAGTGACATTACACTGCCACAAGACTTGAATCCATTTATTTAATACAGAAGATTTAAATGGTACACTTGTTTTTTTGCCCGTATGAATTTTATAATATCAGACTGAGATTTTACAGTGATGCACATATATATGAGCAAATAAATGATTATTTACTCTTGCAGCGGTTTTATCATTTGAATTGTTTGCAACGTACAAATGCAAAATTTGAATTTATGCTTTTTAGTCTGCTTAAATATATAGGCCCTAGAAACAATTATTATTATTATTAATCTTTATTTAACCAGGCAAATCCCATTGAGGTCACAGATCTCTTTTGCAAGGGAGGCCTGGGCTTGAAGGCAGTCTAACGTGCATGTTTTTGGTCTGTGGGAGGAAACCGGAGTACCCGGAGAATGCCCATGCAAACATGAGAAGAACATGCAAACTCCACACAGAAAGACCCATGGACCAACCGGGGATTGAACCCAGGACCTTCGTGCTGTGAGGCAACAGTGCTAACCACTGAGCTGTCATGCTGCCAATTGTGCGCTTATGAAATGAATTGAGCTCATTTCTCATCCTTCAAATCTTTAGTTCTGTTTACAACCTTTTACTGCTCCTTTCACATTTTGTTCCAGTTCAGCTTCTTTCAGCTTCCTTTTGCAAATAATAATAATAACAATTTAAATAATTTAAAAAATCAATTACTTTCAGCCTATTTCAGCTGTTTTTTCAGCTGTTTTGTGATCCTTTCAGATTAATTCAGCTAACTAGAAGATTTTGTCTTCTAAATTCTTTCTCTTAATTTCAGCATGTTGTGCTCCTTTCAGCTTATTTATGCATGGTTTATTTATTTCTGTTTAGCTTTTTTATGCTAATTTCAGAGAGTCAGAGAGAGTCATCGAATCTTTATTGTCATTTGCACCGCATGTGGTACATGTGATGAAACGAGATTATGTACACAGGGTCCCAGTTACATCCAACAATAAAATGTAAGAGAAGAACAGTAATAACATCTAAGATATGAACTAAGAAAAACATCAACTAAAAAATACACTAAGCTAAATACTCTAATTTGAGCTTTTTCAGCTAATTCTACAAAGTACATTTATTGCAATGATTTCAACTTTTCGTTTAGCCTAATTCAGCAAAAATGTGCCCTCTCCACTTTCTTTTGCTAATTTAAGCTTGTTTTACTTTTTCAGTTAGCTTTTTAGCATTTAGCTACTTTCAGCTGTTTTCAGATAAATTAGTTTATCATGGTAATTTCTGCCTAATTAACTTCTTTCAGGTAGTTTCAGTTTGTTCTGCTTCTTTCAGTTTCTTTCTCTAGTTTCAGCCTTTTCTGCTATCTATTTTGCTGTTTTATGCTAAATTTAGCTTTTTCAGCTAATTCACATTTTTGCAATGATTTCAACTTAGCCTAATTCAGCAAAAATGTGCCCTCTCCACTTCCTTCTGGTAGTTTAAGCTTGTTCTACTTTTTCAGCTTTCTTTTTTTTGCATTTTGCATTTTTAGCTATTGTCAGCTGTTTTCAGATAAATTTGTTTCATGGTAATTTCTGCTACTTTCAGCCTAATTAACTTCTGTCTAATTTCAGTTTGTTTTGCTTCTTTCATCTTCGTTCTGCTAGTTTCAGCCTTTTCTGCTATTTCAGCTACTGTTAACTGTTTTTATGCTAAATTTAGCTTTTTTAGCTAATTCCACATTTTTAGTAGCTCATTTAAATTCTTTTCACTTCCTTCTTGTAATTTAGGTGTCTTTCTGTCTTTTCAGCTACTTCACAGCTGTACTTGGCTAATTCTGCCTTTTTAAAGCTACGGTAATTTCCTAAATTTTGTGCTCATGTTTATGTAAACCCAATTCAGCAAATATGTGTTCTTTCTGCTTTTTTCTGCTAACTTTGGCTTGTTCTTAAATTTCAGTTACATTTCAGCATGTTTTAGCTACTTTCAGCTGTTTTTCAGCAAGTTCTTCTGCAATAAGCATTCACACTGCATTTTCACAGGAAATGTAATTTATCTAATTTCATTGTAAAAAACCCACTGTTACTTGCAATAATTCCCCTTCATTGAACAAACATCTGTTGCATCCAGTCACTCTAACCAATTAATCTTCCTGAATGATATTTTTCACTCCTTTCAAGGTGAGTTCTACAGCCAGAATTTTCTGTAGCAGCTGTAAATAATTTATAGTGAGGAAGTGTTTGCGACCTTGAAGCCAGTTAATGATGTGTTTAAGTGTTGACACAAAGCTATTACATCATAAGATATCAGACTGCGCTGTCTGTAAAGTTATGTTGCTTATGATTTGCTGCATTCAGACATTTTTACACCGGCGCAATTAGCTAAAATATTTAAGGCCTAATATTTCTAGAACTGCATATCTCTCATCACCTTTTACGCCAGCATAAGATCTTATGTTCAGTTTGTGTTAAAAAAAGGACAGAGATTTCGCTGTTTGGGTTAAATCTTGGAGACAAAACGTGCAAAATCTTACGCAATGTCACATTATGTGTTCTGAATGATGCTCAGCTAGTACCACATACAATTTTAGCTTAGTATGCATAAAATTTACTAATATATAGTCATTGTGTTTATTAAAGATGATTAGCTGTGGTGGCCTTCTTGAACTGGATCAACTCAAAAAGTTAACCAGTTGCAACTTTCTGCAAGTTCAATTCAAAATCCCATTCAGTGGTTCCTGAGATATTTTGCTAACAGAAAAAACATGGTTGACCCTTAGGTAATGCTACTAAAGTTTCAAGCAAAGCCCTTGAGCAACAAATACACTTAGATTGTGAATTTCAGAATTACGGCCATTTCTGTGTTTTCTATGGTCCGTTTACGGTATATTGGTAGCACTTTACAATAAGGCTCCCCTCCTAGATGGTTAATAAATAGTTTATAGATATGTTATTAATTCCTCTATAAACACTTTATAAGGCAATACTAATGGCTTATTATGCAATAATTAAGGGTGACAGAGAGACAAAACTGATCTGTTTTTTGCCAAACAGTGAGACAAATCTGTTCACCATATATTTCATTCAGAGTTGTTATATTAAACATTCCAGACTAAGTTACTACCTTGTAAGCACAATAAGCATTTGTAAACCTATAATGTTCTTTATCACTGCATTATAAGTATCTACAACTAATATTATGACCTAAAAAAATAGGTTTAAAAATTATTATTGTGCTTACAAGGTAACTTAGTCTGAAATGTTTAATATAACAACTTTAGATGGATTTGGTGCACTATTTGGCAAAAAACGGGTCAGTTTTGTCTCCGTTACCCTTAATTAATGCAGAATACGCAGTTATTAATGATTTATAAAGTGTTTATAGAGGAATTACTAACATATCTATAAACTATTTATTAGCTATATGAGGTGAGCCTTATTGTAAATTTTTGCCAATATATTTAAATAAGACAAGAAAGTTAATTCTCAATAGTCCAGGTATCAAATCCGCTCATTCTCAATCAGTTCATCTGGACAGTTTCTTTTTAGCAGAAACGTTTCACCCTCACTCCAGAGGGCTTCCTCAGTCAGAGTAGTCCAAAGCACACTGAAGTTAACCCACCAAGTAAGCAACTTATGTGGACCAACCAGTTTGCTGTAGCCAAGATGGTTTCTGGGGGTGTGTCCCTCGTCGACTCCTCCCAGGCAGGCAGACATGTCCAAAGTGGTTCAAGACAAGAAAGTTAATTCTCAATAGTCCAGGTATCAAATCCGCTCATTCTCAATCAGTTCATCTGGACAGTTTCTTTTTAGCAGAAACGTTTCACCCTCACTCCAGAGGGCTTCCTCAGTCAGAGTAGTCCAAAGCACACTGAAGTTAACCCACCAAGTAAGCAACTTATGTGGACCAACCAGTTTGCTGTAGCCAAGATGGTTTCTGGGGGCGTGTCCCTCGTCGACTCCTCCCAGGCAGGCAGACATGTCCAAAGTGGTTCAAGACAAGAAAGTTAATTCTCAATAGTCCAGGTATCAAATCCGCTCATTCTCAATCAGTTCATCTGGACAGTTTCTTTTTAGCAGAAACGTTTCACCCTCACTCCAGAGGGCTTCCTCAGTCAGAGTAGTCCAAAGCACACTGAAGTTAACCCACCAAGTAAGCAACTTATGTGGACCAACCAGTTTGCTGTAGCCAAGATGGTTTCTGGGGGTGTGTCCCTCGTCGACTCCTCCCAGGCAGGCAGACATGTCCAAAGTGGTTCAAGACAAGAAAGTTAATTCTCAATAGTCCAGGTATCAAATCCGCTCATTCTCAATCAGTTCATCTGGACAGTTTCTTTTTAGCAGAAACGTTTCACCCTCACTCCAGAGGGCTTCCTCAGTCAGAGTAGTCCAAAGCACACTGAAGTTAACCCACCAAGTAAGCAACTTATGTGGACCAACCAGTTTGCTGTAGCCAAGATGGTTTCTGGGGGTGTGTCCCTCGTCGACTCCTCCCAGGCAGGCAGACATGTCCAAAGTGGTTCAAGACAAGAAAGTTAATTCTCAATAGTCCAGGTATCAAATCCGCTCATTCTCAATCAGTTCATCTGGACAGTTTCTTTTTAGCAGAAACGTTTCACCCTCACTCCAGAGGGCTTCCTCAGTCAGAGTAGTCCAAAGCACACTGAAGTTAACCCACCAAGTAAGCAACTTATGTGGACCAACCAGTTTGCTGTAGCCAAGATGGTTTCTGGGGGTGTGTCCCTCGTCGACTCCTCCCAGGCAGGCAGACATGTCCAAAGTGGTTCAAGACAAGAAAGTTAATTCTCAATAGTCCAGGTATCAAATCCGCTCATTCTCAATCAGTTCATCTGGACAGTTTCTTTTTAGCAGAAACGTTTCACCCTCACTCCAGAGGGCTTCCTCAGTCAGAGTAGTCCAAAGCACACTGAAGTTAACCCACCAAGTAAGCAACTTATGTGGACCAACCAGTTTGCTGTAGCCAAGATGGTTTCTGGGGGTGTGTCCCTCGTCGACTCCTCCCAGGCAGGCAGACATGTCCAAAGTGGTTCAAGACAAGAAAGTTAATTCTCAATAGTCCAGGTATCAAATCCGCTCATTCTCAATCAGTTCATCTGGACAGTTTCTTTTTAGCAGAAACGTTTCACCCTCACTCCAGAGGGCTTCCTCAGTCAGAGTAGTCCAAAGCACACTGAAGTTAACCCACCAAGTAAGCAACTTATGTGGACCAACCAGTTTGCTGTAGCCAAGATGGTTTCTGGGGGTGTGTCCCTCGTCGACTCCTCCCAGGCAGGCAGACATGTCCAAAGTGGTTCAAGACAAGAAAGTTAATTCTCAATAGTCCAGGTATCAAATCCGCTCATTCTCAATCAGTTCATCTGGACAGTTTCTTTTTAGCAGAAACGTTTCACCCTCACTCCAGAGGGCTTCCTCAGTCAGAGTAGTCCAAAGCACACTGAAGTTAACCCACCAAGTAAGCAACTTATGTGGACCAACCAGTTTGCTGTAGCCAAGATGGTTTCTGGGGGTGTGTCCCTCGTCGACTCCTCCCAGGCAGGCAGACATGTCCAAAGTGGTTCAAGACAAGAAAGTTAATTCTCAATAGTCCAGGTATCAAATCCGCTCATTCTCAATCAGTTCATCTGGACAGTTTCTTTTTAGCAGAAACGTTTCACCCTCACTCCAGAGGGCTTCCTCAGTCAGAGTAGTCCAAAGCACACTGAAGTTAACCCACCAAGTAAGCAACTTATGTGGACCAACCAGTTTGCTGTAGCCAAGATGGTTTCTGGGGGCGTGTCCCTCGTCGACTCCTCCCAGGCAGGCAGACATGTCCAAAGTGGTTCAAGACAAGAAAGTTAATTCTCAATAGTCCAGGTATCAAATCCGCTCATTCTCAATCAGTTCATCTGGACAGTTTCTTTTTAGCAGAAACGTTTCACCCTCACTCCAGAGGGCTTCCTCAGTCAGAGTAGTCCAAAGCACACTGAAGTTAACCCACCAAGTAAGCAACTTATGTGGACCAACCAGTTTGCTGTAGCCAAGATGGTTTCTGGGGGTGTGTCCCTCGTCGACTCCTCCCAGGCAGGCAGACATGTCCAAAGTGGTTCAAGACAAGAAAGTTAATTCTCAATAGTCCAGGTATCAAATCCGCTCATTCTCAATCAGTTCATCTGGACAGTTTCTTTTTAGCAGAAACGTTTCACCCTCACTCCAGAGGGCTTCCTCAGTCAGAGTAGTCCAAAGCACACTGAAGTTAACCCACCAAGTAAGCAACTTATGTGGACCAACCAGTTTGCTGTAGCCAAGATGGTTTCTGGGGGTGTGTCCCTCGTCGACTCCTCCCAGGCAGGCAGACATGTCCAAAGTGGTTCAAGACAAGAAAGTTAATTCTCAATAGTCCAGGTATCAAATCCGCTCATTCTCAATCAGTTCATCTGGACAGTTTCTTTTTAGCAGAAACGTTTCACCCTCACTCCAGAGGGCTTCCTCAGTCAGAGTAGTCCAAAGCACACTGAAGTTAACCCACCAAGTAAGCAACTTATGTGGACCAACCAGTTTGCTGTAGCCAAGATGGTTTCTGGGGGTGTGTCCCTCGTCGACTCCTCCCAGGCAGGCAGACATGTCCAAAGTGGTTCAAGACAAGAAAGTTAATTCTCAATAGTCCAGGTATCAAATCCGCTCATTCTCAATCAGTTCATCTGGACAGTTTCTTTTTAGCAGAAACGTTTCACCCTCACTCCAGAGGGCTTCCTCAGTCAGAGTAGTCCAAAGCACACTGAAGTTAACCCACCAAGTAAGCAACTTATGTGGACCAACCAGTTTGCTGTAGCCAAGATGGTTTCTGGGGGTGTGTCCCTCGTCGACTCCTCCCAGGCAGGCAGACATGTCCAAAGTGGTTCAAGACAAGAAAGTTAATTCTCAATAGTCCAGGTATCAAATCCGCTCATTCTCAATCAGTTCATCTGGACAGTTTCTTTTTAGCAGAAACGTTTCACCCTCACTCCAGAGGGCTTCCTCAGTCAGAGTAGTCCAAAGCACACTGAAGTTAACCCACCAAGTAAGCAACTTATGTGGACCAACCAGTTTGCTGTAGCCAAGATGGTTTCTGGGGGTGTGTCCCTCGTCGACTCCTCCCAGGCAGGCAGACATGTCCAAAGTGGTTCAAGACAAGAAAGTTAATTCTCAATAGTCCAGGTATCAAATCCGCTCATTCTCAATCAGTTCATCTGGACAGTTTCTTTTTAGCAGAAACGTTTCACCCTCACTCCAGAGGGCTTCCTCAGTCAGAGTAGTCCAAAGCACACTGAAGTTAACCCACCAAGTAAGCAACTTATGTGGACCAACCAGTTTGCTGTAGCCAAGATGGTTTCTGGGGGCGTGTCCCTCGTCGACTCCTCCCAGGCAGGCAGACATGTCCAAAGTGGTTCAAGACAAGAAAGTTAATTCTCAATAGTCCAGGTATCAAATCCG
>JBBPBX010006943.1:0-14690 GCA_038048925.1 Garcialebias charrua
TATATATATATATATATATATATATCATCCATCCATCCATCCATTTTCGTCCGCTTATCCGGGGTCGGGTCGCGGGGGTAGCAGCCTAAGTAGGGAGGCCCAGACTTCCCTCTCCCCAGCCACATGGAGCAGCTCCTCTGGGGGAATCCCAAGGCGTTCCCAGGCCAGCCGAGAAACATAGTCCCTCCAGCGCGTCCTGGGTCTTCCTCTGGGTCTCCTCCTGGTGGGACATGCCCGGAACACCTCCCCAGGGAGGCGTCCAGGAGGCATCCTAACCAGATGCCCGAGCCACCTCAGCTGGCTCCTCTCGATGTGGAGAAGCAGCGGCTCTACTCCGAGTCCCTCCCGGATGACTGAGCTTCTCAGCCTATCTCTAAAAAAATTAATTAAAAAAATCATAAAAACACCATATGGGAAAAAAAGGATGCATAAAGAAACAAACAAAAAAAGATGCATAAGGAAAGACAAAGGATTCATAACAGGATAAAAGACTTTTGTGAAAAGACTGCTAGAAACTAGAAAGTTCTTGGAGAAACTTTGACGGGCTGCTGCCAGTTTAAATTTTTTATTGGACAGTCTGTGTTGGGGTTCGCGCTCAGTTACCACTATACCAAATTTCAGCACATCTTTTAAAATAGCTGAATTGTTGTGTTTTTACCCTTTGAGCTCAGACAGACATTTGGATTTTTAATTTGCATCATAATATGTAACAAATTTCTCACAGCTACAACCACACCAAATTCCAGCTCAGTATCTCAAAGAATGACTGAGTATTGTCAATTTTGAGTTTTCTGAGGTGGCTGTGGCAGCCATCTTGAACCAAAATGGCTCCAAAGCTTAATCGTTCTGAGACCTCTCCACTTCAGGCCATGTGATCTGTGGCAGTCAGAGGCTGTGAAGAGTTATGTCAGTTTTTTCCAATTAGAAAAAAAAGTATTTGTTTGCAAATTACGTTGCCACGGAAACTTGAAACACCACTAAAAGTAATAGCTAGCACACATCGCGGTGCCGAGTCGGTCGTTTTGATATAACTTTGCGTGGGTGCACTTTGTGGTTAGGGCTGTGAAGTAAACAAGAGGGTAACCACCATATTGTGTTTTTAAACACTTACGGTGCCACCCAGATGTAAAGGATATATAGGAGGTCAATATTAATACTGACCTCTTTACCTTAATGAATTTACTTATTCAGATTGAATAGTAATTTCACGGATTCTTTTCTTTTTCCGTTTACCCAATATTTCTGTGATCTTTATGATGGATAAGTAAAACAGAAGCCATAGAGTGACAATGGAAACGTTAACTTAGTTTGGTATGCCAAAGACACTACCATTTATTTAAAATAAATCAACTAAAATTAACACCATTACACTTTGATTGATAGATTTCACTTTCTTGCAATTTAATACGTCAGCACATTTAAATTGTAACAACAGACATAAATACAGGATGTCATTATACTTAGTCTGTGGCTCTTAGCTTAAATATAGTTACCAGCTTAGAAATGGAGATGGAGAGATTTAAGAGGGAGAGGTTAAAGGTGCTATGTGTAACTTTCTGTAGAGTGCAGAACTTAGAAAAATTTTCAACAGGCAAAGCATTCTGATCCCTCCCCCTCAGAGCCATATATGGCTCTGAGGGGGAGGCTCTGCTGAGATTCAAATTCAAGCTCTGTTTTTATTGGCTGATTCAAATTCAAGCTCTGTTTTTAATTGGCTGGTTACAAACTCTGTTTTTATTGGCTGTCATTGTCCTGGTCACTCTGTGTTTTTAGTGTTTTTATAAATGCTGATAGAGAAGCAAGGGGACTATAGTTTTTTTCAGAGATTACTTTGTCTAACATCAGTTTGTCAGTAGATAGTGACAGAGTGAAGAAATATGTTAAAAATATATTGTTTGAAAAGTTACAGACTACATTACAATCTTACATACCCCAGCTTTAAGAGAGGAAGTTATTTATCTTGAGTGTAACCAGAAATGACACTTTCCATCCGACTTTTGCTAAATTCCAGGTACGTTCGTAAAAAGCTCGTTACCTTTTGACGACAGCCCGGTAAGAGAAGACCTTGTAGCTTTTCAGATGCACGGGGTCCTTGCGGGAACCAGTACATCTGAGCTGGTTATTCGTTTACCTTCCAACGTCTCCTGGTTTCGTGTTGGTCATCAGAAAATGCGTTAGCTCCTGGCCTCTGGCTCAAGATAACTTATTCCAGGAAGGAATAAACAAAGTTTTGAGCTTACGCTCGGTTCAAAGTGGACTCATGACAACATGTTATTAGTTTTTAACTGAAAGACGTGTCCTTAGCGTTTGACTGACGTTCATTCAGTTCTTTGGGAAGACCTCGTGCTGAGGCATACACCAGCAGACTTCTCCCGTTCCAGCAAAAGCTTAGAACCTTAGTAGAAGATCTGAGATGAGAGAGACTTGTCTCTTCCCGATTGGTCCAAAAAAGAACCAGTCGAGCAGTTCACTTGTTGTTATCACGATTCAAGGGGAAATTCAGAGCAGAGAGAAATTGTTTAGGAAAAGTGTCTCAGTGAGGAGACTTTCAGACGCTAGTGAGAGTTTTAGCTGAAACTCAACAAAAACAACTTCTGAGTTAGTCAGTTCGACATATTATCTGAACTTTGACACCTTTTCATTTGCAGAAATGACACAGCATATACATATGTGCTCATAAGCAGTGTTGGGAACATTACTTAAAAAAAGTAATTAATTATAGTTACTAGTTACTTCTTCCAAACAGTAACTGAGTTAGTAACTGAATTACTCCCCTATAAAAGTAATTAGTTACCAGGGAAAGTAACTATTGTTTGTTCGGTTGGTTTAAGTTTAGATATAACTACAAATTTAAAGTAGAATTGCAAAGACCGGTACTTAACACCAAACTTTTAATACTTACTGCACCTCAACAGAACATGACTGGTTGACATACTATACTTCAAGTGTTTTCTTCATTACAAAATACAGTTTAACAAAATAATATAACAATTGTGTTTTAAGCTCTATGTACACACTGTACTGTTCAAGTGTTTTCTTATAAATAAAAGTAAACAGTTAAAACAAGTGCTTTAACTCTGTAGTGTAAAATAAAATCAAACCCTCACACAACTGGTTCTTCAAGTATTTTCTTAAAAACAAAAGAACCGTTTTAACAATATGAAGTACTTTTAAAACAGTACTGAAAATCTGAATTACCTGCAGTTGTGAGAGATGCTTCATCAGATCAGATTACGACGGACGTACACTTCGCTCCGGGGCATAATGTACACTTCACATGCACGTTCTTGCCTTTTACCTCAAGGAGAGTAAAGTAGTTTCTGTATTTCCAATTTGAAAACGCCAACTTTCCCTCCAGACTCGCCATTGCTGCCGGACTCTGCAGATTTGAAGCTGCAGCAGCGTGTGTGAGCTGACCTCACCCTCTGATTGGCTGACCTCTAACTGACACTCTAACTTAGCCAATCAGCATCATCCTTATTGTTTCGCCCCTCCCTCCCCTCTGCTCTGCTACCTCCTACCCTCCCTCCCCTCCTCCCCTCTGCTCCCTCCTCTGCCTCACCAAGGAAAAAAGTAAACAAACAGCCAGCGCGCGGAAGAGAAAGTACCGCACCCCCATTTAGTGGAAGTAACGGTAACGGCGTTGTAACGATAGACTTAGTAACTACTTAGATTACCCGTTAATAAAAAAAATAACTCCGTTTGTAACGACGTTTATTTGTAACTCCGTTATTCCCATCACTGCTCATAAGACATATTGTAAATTGCAACACTGTTCATGAATAAACACAGGTGATGCTCTGATTATATTTTGTATTAGAACAAAATCAAAGATAGGAATAGTCTCTTTTGAGTGAATCTGTCCTTTGATTCAAGTTAATAAAATAAAATGTGTTAAGTGTCAGATTACTGAAAGGTCAGTAAAGGTCATCTCTGGAACAGTTCAAAAATCCACAGGTGTATCAGAGCGGACACGGTCATGCCCACTACAGCTGCATTAAAGTTGATAGAAGAGCAAGACCCTTTTCAGGTGGATAATAATAGGGCTTTAGACAGTCCCCCAAAAAAGACACAAAGAGACAAAAAACAACTCAAATGGAAAAATTGGAAAACTACAAAGAGAAAAGGGACACATACGGGACTGAAGGGTCAAAAATGCAATAATAAACAAACCAACGGGCACGCAAGGAGACAAAATTCAATTCAATGTGTTTATTTAGACTGATAAATCATACTGAGCCTCGAAGACTCATTTACAAGTGAGATCTGTTTAGACGGACAAAAACGTAGAACAAGTCCTATTAAACTCTTTCTTCTTGGCTGAGAAGAAAGACCTCATATTGAAAAAAACATCTCGCACATACAAGCACATTGTGACATAGACATTCCACGAGGCGGGGGGAAATGACAAGATCGGTGAGCATGTCCAAGGACGCTCTTGAGATCACTGTAAGAGTTCTGATAAGGGTGGAATAATCAACCAGTTCCCTCCAGTGAGATCCGTAAACATTCTCGGGGGATGTCGGAGAATGGCCAAGGACAACGCCAATGGGAATCCAAGAGTCCTGAAATGATGACACAATGTTCATTCAGCTGGTTTCCTTAGGTTGAACAGTTGGAATTGGGGGTGGAAGAGCGTCAGATTACATGTTATCCAAACAAATTCAGATAAGGTGGCCTGCAAGGCCAGCCAGGGGAGCCAAATTCAGATAAACACAATTGTTTTGGGGACAGGCAGAACTTTAAAAGCAAGAAGACAAGAAAACATAAGGAGATAAAAAAAAATAAAAAAAGATGTACCTTATTTTTCGGACTATAAGGAGCAATTAAAATCCTTTAATTTTCTTTAAAATTGACAGTGAGCCTTTTAATCAAGTGTGTCTTATGTACTAGCTCTGGTTGTGCTTACTGACCTCGAACCAATTTTATGTGGTTATTGTGAATGAGTTGAATAAAGTTTGACTTATCTGATTCTTTTGTTTTGCTTAATGCGCCTTATAATCCTGTGCTCCTTACAGTCTGAAAAATATGGTACAAAAAATACAAGAAGGACACAGAATTAGACTAAAATGATTTATAGAGGCTAAGAGACACGAAGGAAGCTAAAACACAAAAACAAAAAATAAGCATGAATAAAAAGGACCAGTTGAATTCATAAGGAGCATGAAAAGACAAAAACGATGCACACAGAGTTTAAAGGAAGCATGAAGTGGCACATAGAGTAAATTTAAAAAAGGACAATTTAAAAAAAAAGAGGAAAAAAGTGTATCATCCCTTGAAGGAATGCAGAAGCGGAATACCACTTTTTGTAATCATCGCCTTTGGCCATTTTCCTCAAACATTCTGCATCACCTCACTCAGGTCAGCTCCATCACATTTTAGCTCTGAGTTCCCGTGCTTTATTTAAGGCTGTGGCGGCCATCTTGAATCAAGCCGAGAAGAAACAACGGGCTGCTACAAACCTTGCTTCAACAAAACTAACACGTCACTAAAACCTCAGATAACTGGTGAAAACAGGAACAAACATTTATCATCCTCTGAACTCCTGATGATCACAGCGTTGTGAAAATGTCTGAGTTGATGTTTGGTTTCTTCTCAGATGGTGACGGTTTGGACGGCCGCTCATCAGATCTTCATGTGAGACACGGAAATCTTTCGCCTCCGTGTAAACCATCTGCCACGCAGCCGAAACAATCAGTCTTTTGAGCGGACGAGCCGAAGGCCGCAGGAGTTAAAGCCGAAGCCCACCCAAACACTGACCCCGTCCGCCCACTCATCCGTCCACTGACGTTTTGTTTTGGTCACGGCCGTCGTGCTGAGAGCTGTCACCGCCACAGAAACACTGTGACCATGTTGATTAGGCCCTCATCTGAGGCGAGGGGTGGAAATCTGCTGTCAGCTCGTTACAAAAATACATCAGCTCTCAGTTCTGATTAGTCTCTGAGCAGCCGGAGCTTCGGCAGACTCCCGAGTGGATCGGTTTCTCCTCGTCGTCCTCTGTAAACACGTTCGGCTGCCCTTTCCCCTCTGCTCACCTGCAGAACGCCCTCAAATATTTACAGCATGGGTGAAACATCACAGGGCCGCAGACGGCACAACAACAACACAATCAGGTCCAAAACCCTGAACCTCTGATGGGCTTCCAGACGAACCTGGGTGATGAATGGCTCCGGTTGTTTGGATCAACGGGTTTCCAGCAGCAGCAGCTGTTTTCACTGAGAACTCTGACAAATTAGTGCTGCGCTCAGCAGCTAAAGAGCTCCGACTGTTGGATAGATCATTTTCCACAGCAGATTTATGAGCCGATCACTTCAGAGATTACGGACGAGGGACAGGACAACAGTCACAGCTGACTTTAGGCGTGGATCGATTCCCAGTTTCAGAGTTTAACACCATGTTAAAAAGTGTCCATGTCCGTTTATACATCCGTTTAAAATACCAAACACAAAGCTGTTTTCTATGTTTGTTTTCTGTCTTGTTTTCAAGTTAAAGGCGTTTTGGAGCAAACCATTCCAACAAGCTAGAGTTAGCATGTTGAAAACACACAACCTGCAAGCTCGCTAAAAAAACAGCTAATAATATCAGCTTGCAGTTAGTTTGCAAAGAGCAGAACGGCTGAAGCAAAGGAATATTCTGTGCAAAAAGTGCAGCCTGCTCACCGTGGTGTTTTAGCTGACACTACTTTTATCTATTTTTTTTTTAATTTAGCCTTCATTTATTCTCAATACAAACACCAATGATTAACTTAAAAAAAAAAAAAAGCATTTAACAGAGTGTGAAAAGTGAATTATCTGCATTACTTTGCATGAATCTGTTGAAGAAACTTAAAACTGTTAAAGCGGAACAAAAGCTAAACTTAGCTAAACAGTAGCTGAAAGCTACAGTTAGCATAACCATAGCTAAAAGCTGACCGGTAGCTAAATGTTAAAAAGAGCAAAACAGTAGCTGAAATTTAGGAATAAAAAGTAGCTAAAAGCGAAAATTTGCTTTGTACTAAAATTATCAACATATGGCTAAAAGCTAAAATTTGCTTAATTGTAGCTAAAAGCTAAAATAAAATTTAAAAACATCTCTAAGCTAAAATTATCACAATAATTGCTAGAAGCTATATCTAGCATAGCTGTACCTGAAAACTAAAATCAGCTAAACACAAGCTCAAATTAGCTGAACTGTAATTAAAGGTATTGTGACATGATTTTGTAAATTTGAATATTTGTCAGAACATATATATCTTATATCATTGAGCTCTGGTCGTTTTTGCATAATAAATTATAAACATATTAAAATTTTATTCGAAATTATGCTAAATTTTTCTCTGGTATTTGCTGGGATACGCCCCTGAAATTCCGCGCATTTCCGCAATACGTCATCACCAGTCGTCGTCACCAGTCATCAACGTCACAACGGGCAGAAGGCAGAGCCTTGCCCGTTTATTAGGTGTGTTAACTGCTTGCCATACAGATTCATTTCCTGAAGGATCGCCTTTTATTTGTGTAACTTGAAAAATGCCGTCACGTTGTAGTGCATTTGTGTGTTCTAATATCAGCAGTGAACAAGTGAGCCTTCACAAATTTCCAAAAGATGACAAACTTTGTCAAGAATGGACCAGACAAAGACCGGTGGGTTCCAGGAGTCCTATGTCTGCAGCGACCATTTCACTGCCGATTGTTTTCAGCACCTGGTATAAAAGAATCTTTAGGATTACCAGTAAGATTCAGAAGACTTTTAAAACCGGATGCTATTCCTACTATTTTTAAAAGAAAATCTACAGAAGAAAGTCCCACAGGAGCTACCATGTCGAAACAACGCAGGGACCATCGGAAGACTGTCCAGGAGATGAGTAAGTCTTTGTGTAAACATAATCGGAGGTGTGTAGTGTTTTAGATTATAAACTATTTATTTTACGTGAGTTCATGTTGTTTTACTTTATACACTTTGAGTGTATAAAGCCAATTATCACGGCAGATTATGTTTGTTCGCTGCTAACAAGCTAGCCGAATCAGATAGCTAACACAGGCCACGTTGCTAATGATGTATTTTTAAATTATGTCTGCGCCATCAGGTAACATCTGTAGTTTCCTTCTATTCGGGGAGGGATATTAATGAGAGTTTTGGATGATTTACTGTCTTAAAATGATATATCGCTGACGCAACCGGTAATAAGCCGACATAGCAGCTAACAAACATTAGCCGAGTGCCCGGAGCAAACACGTTGCTAATTATGTATTTTTAAATTATGTCTGCGCCATCAGGTAACATCTCTCGTTTCTTTCTATTCGGGGAGGGATATTAATGAGAGTTTTGGATGATTTACTGTCTTAAAATGATATATCGCGGACGCAACCGGTAATAAGCCGACATAGCAGCTAACAAACATTAGCCGAGTGCCCGGAGCAAACACGTTGCTAATTATGTATTTTTAAATTATGTCTGCGCCATCAGGTAACATCTCTCGTTTCTTTTTATTCGGGGAGGGATATTAATGAGAGTTTTGGATGATTTACTGACTTAAAATGATATATCGCGGACGCAACCGGTAATAAGCCGACATAGCAGCTAACAAACATTAGCCGAGTGCCCGGAGCAAACACGTTGCTAATTATGTATTTTTAAATTATGTCTGCGCCATCAGGTAACATCTCTCGTTTCTTTCTATTCGGGGAGGGATATTAATGAGAGTTTTGGATGATTTACTGTCTTAAAATGATATATCGCTGACGCAACCGGTAATAAGCCGACATAGCAGCTAACAAACATTAGCCGAGTGCCCGGAGCAAACACGTTGCTAATGATGTATTTTTAAATTATGTCTGCCGATCAGGTAATTCTTTTTATTCGGGGAGGGATATTAATGAGAGTTTTGGATGATTTACTGTCTTAAAATGATATATCTCAGACGTGACCGGTGTCAGGGACTCTTGTTAGCCAAGATAGCTTCTAAAAATATTAGCCGAGAGCCCGGAGCAAACACGTTGCTATGTATGCATTTTTAAATTATGTCTGCGCCATCAGGTAACATCTGTAATTTTTTTATTCAGGGAGGGTTTATTAATGAGAGTTTTGGAAGATTTACTGTCTCAAAATGATATCTCAGACGCGATAGGACATGCTCCACCATTATTATTTAAATGCACGTTGGAGCGTGCCTTCCCGTTGTCACGTCAAGATGATGTTTTGCGGAAATGCGCAGATTTTTAGGGGCGTATCCCAGAGAAAAAAACTACCATAACTTGGAATAAAAATTTAATATATTTATAATTTATTATGCAAAAACGACCAGAGCTTAATGATATAAGATATATATGTTCTGACAAATATTCAAATTTACAAAATCATGTCACAATACCTTTAAAGCTAAAGAGTAGCTGAAAAACACCAACAAAACTGCAGGTAAAATGCTATAAAACAGCAGGTAAAAGTGAAAACTAGCAAAATTGTTGCTGAAACCTTAAAGTATAGCTAAAAGCTAAAATGAACAGATCCGTTGCTAAGAGGTATAACTATCAAAACATTAACCAAAAGCTAAAATCAGAAAAATATTGGTTTAAATGCTGAAATTTTATGTATTTGCTATGTGAAAAAGGTAAATCTCAGTGATTTAGTCTGATTCAAGGTTGTGTGACTGAAGACCAACTATGTTTTTTTGGGGGGGGTCCAGCTGGTCAGAACATTCTGTCATGAACAGAACCCTTGTCTGGTGGATCAGATTAAAGTTCTTGGTTCAAGCTGATGTTCTTCCTCTGAGTATGACTGATGGATGGCACTGAGGAGCAGCTGAGAGCCTTCAGACTCTGCAGCTTTAAGTCTTCATGTCTCTGACCTGAAAATCAGCAGGGACACATCTCATTGGACACGTCTCATACATGTACTGTAGCTATCTGAGCATTTGGACAGAACCGTGTGGTTTTTGGACAGACTGTGAGGATGATGAAGGTCAGTTCAGACAACCTGTCAGCTTTTATCACATTTTGGAGGTTAAAGACTCTCAAAGCCTTTGAGACTTTAAAGCATCAATAATTTACTTCATTTTCAATAATGAAAAGTGAAATTTATTTCCACCCTGCTGCCTGCGTGCCAGCAGAAAATGATCTGAGTGAAAACATTGGACTCAGATTGTCTTATTTTAGTTGGAACAAACTTTATATTTAATCTCCTCTCAGTTTGAGGTAAACAAATGATCACTTCCACCCTTGTAACTTCTGGGTCGGAGCAAAAATGTATTTCATGACTTAATAAACTAAAATATAAAGGAATAAATTAAATAAATAATATTTTTCACAAAAACACAGAAAATGCTGAGTGTTGATGGATTAAATGTGGTTACAGCTAAAAGAAGCAGAAAACTAGCTAAAAGTGGCTATATGTTGGCTAAAAAAGCACAAGTTGAGATAAAAGCTAAATGGAACAAATGGTTATTTGAATGCTAAATTTAAGATGCTAACTAAAAAGCATGAAGCTAAAAGTAGCAAAACACTGGATAAAAGCCAAAATAAGTATTGTTAAAAGCTGAAAATAGCAGAACTGTTGCTGATAAATTGAAAAAACTTAAATAAAAGATTAATTAAAAGCTAAATATAACAAAAACATAGCTAAAGTAGCAAAACGGCATCTACGTTAAAAGTAGCAAAACTAGCTAAAAGCACCAAAAGATTTTAAGCAAAAGCTAGTTGAATGTAGCAACATAGCTAAAAGCTGTTTAATTTTCCAAAAGCCATTTATTTATTAGTTTATTTATTAGTTTGGCTAAAAAGCTAAAAGCATGTAGAAAACAACAAGCTAAACGCTAAAATAGGAGCAGTCCAACTGAAAGCTAAAAGTAGCAAAAGCCTTGCTAAAAGTATTAAGAGGCTTGCTATAGCAGAACAGTAGCTAATAGTTCAAAGTAGCAAAGTCAGAGTCAGAGAATCTTTATTGTCATTTGCACCACATGTGGTACATGTGATGAAACGAGATTATGTACACAGGGTCCCAGTTACATTCAACAATAAAAATGTAAAAGATAAACAGTAATAAAATCTAAGATATGAACTAAGAAAAACATCAACTAAAAATACACTAAGCATTAATATCATAGAAAATATTACTTCAAACAGCAGCACGAACCTGAGCCTGTATGAGCAGATGGGCACGAATGAACACAACATGAAACAGATCAGCAGCAATGATGTGATATTTCACAGTGATTATTCTGGTTATTCGTGAGTCTAACAGCCTCAGGGTAGAAGCTGTTCCTCAGTCTAGTGGTTCTACACTTAATGCTCCTCAACCTCCTTCCTGAGGGGAGTGGGGCAAAAAGTGTGTGTGCTGGGTGAGTGGGGTCCTTCATGATGCAGGTGGCTCTCTTCCTGCATCTGGAGGTGTAGATGTCTGTGATGGTGGGGAGACTGACTCCAACAGACTTCTGTGCAGCCTTCACCACTCTCTGTAGAGCTTTTCTTTCTGCAGCTGTGCAGCCTCCATGCCACACGTTGATGCTGGAGCACAGGATGCTCTCCACTGCACACCTGTAGAAGGAGGTGAGGACTGAGCTTCTCAGACCAGCTCGTCTCAGCCGTCTGAGGAAGTAGAGTCTCTGATGACCTTTCTTGATCAGGCTGGTGGTGTTGTTGCTCCAGCTGAGGTTATCATTCATGTGTACACCCAGGTACTTGTAGCTGGAGACCACTTCCACCGCAGATCCTCTTATGTTCAGTGGGGTGTGGGTGTGTTTGTTCCTTCTGAAGTCCACAATCATCTCCTTTGTCTTCTTCACATTCATGTGAAGGTTATTCTCTTTGCACCAGCTCTCCAGGTGTTCCACCTCCTGCCTGTAGCTGGACTCATCATTGTTTGTGATGCATCCCACCACAGCTGTATCATCTGCAAACTTTACAATATGACAGCCTGGATGGGTAGCTGCACAATCTTAAGTGAGCAGAGTGAACAGGAGAGGGCTCAACACACGTCCTTGAGGAGAGCCAGTGCTGAGGGTTATGGTGGAGGAGGAGAAGTTGTGGATCCTCACTGACTGAGATCTGTTTGTTAAGAAGTCTAGGACCCAGTTGCAAATGGAGGGGCTTAGTTCTAGTGTGAATAGTTTGTCCATCAGGATTTGGGGGATCATGGTGTTGAAGGCAGATGTGAAGTCCACAAAGAGCATACTGACGTATGAGTCCTTCTGTTCCAGGTGGTTGAGCACAGTGTGGACCACAGAGGAGATGGCGTCCTCTGTTGATCGGTTCTCGCGGTACGCATATTGATGAGGGTCCTGTTGATGTTGATGGTTGTTTTGATGTGGGTAATGACCAGAGCTAGATAAAAGCTAAAAATGCCAAAAGGCTAGCTAAAGTTAAAAGAAGACAAATTAGAAACAGATTTCAAAGAAATTTGTTTTCTGAATGAATTGAAGGGATTTCAATTTATTTCTATTAGACAAATATTTATAAATGAGGGTAAATGTCTTTTTTAAATAAATTGGTCAGAAAAACCTCCTTAATTAGCTGAACGTGTTGAAATATGATTGACTAAAACAGGGGAAAGTGTGTAAAAGTAGTTAGATTACAAGAAACGCATACGAAAACAATAAAAATAAAGGAAAACAATGAGCACTTGGCTGGAAGAGCGGAGGCAGCCATGTTTGAAAGGTTTGTTCCAGCAGAGGGCAGAGGGAGTCTGAGTGGTCTGCATGTGCTGGATGGACCAGAGGAGTCAGATCTGGCTCAGCATCTGTAAGCAGATCCAGCTGTTGGGTGGTGAAGCAGCAGCTGCAGGAGGAGCTCATCAGGACAAACATGTTGAAAGATGTTCACTCCTGAACGCTGCCCTCTGCATTAAAATGCACCGAGGCGAGGCCTCCAATCAGAAGCTGCTGACTGAAGAGTCACGTTACGGCTTCACCTCTGACCCCAGCTCAGCTTTTAACTCCACTTGGTTTGACTGAGGGGGTACGAAGTAACCATTGTGACGTCTGAAGCTTTAAAGTGACAGACATCCATCAATGTGACAGTTAGCCTCACGCTAGTCAAATGAGCCAACATAAAAAATGGCAATAACTCATGAGTTTTACAGGAATCGAGCTACACTTTGGATTTGGTAGTAGCCGAGAGTGATTCATAGCATGTGCTTTGAGAGTGACGTCTTGTCATATTGTCAATAAAAGTCCAAATGTTTTCAATCCAAACAAATACATCTGATTTTTAGTTTGAGATATAAAAATTAGTGAATTTAGGAGCGTCGTCAGTCAGCTTGTCCTGGTTGTTGCGTGTGAAGGAGCAGATTTGATCAGATAACGGACTGAAGGGACTTTTTGTCTGTCTTCCACTGATGATCTATGGTTTCTGTCCGCTCCTCTGTTGATACAGTTTTAATTTAGATTGATCCTCTGGGTAAATACTGAGAACGCAGCATTCAAATCACTTGATCATTAATCCACACGTTGTTTTATTTAGTCCAGGCTCTCAGCAGCTTGGAGACAGACCGGGGGAGGAAGAGAGGAGGGGGGCAGGGGACTCTGGGGTCAACAACAAGTGATCCACTGTGAGGTGAGTCTCAGCTGCAGGGGGAGGACGGGCTGCAGGGTTCAAGTTGGCGAAAATCCCCCCCGATACACCCAAACATGAGTCAGCGTGACCTACAAACAGGTGAGAAAGGAGGTTTTATGTGTCTTTCATCTTGTATGGAGCCTCACGAGGGACAAAACTCTAAGACCTGTTTGTGTCCTGAGTCATTTTTACTTGACGGAGTTAAAAATCTGATCTGATCAATGTAGAAAATTCATTTAGTCTCAAATCAAACATTAAACCTGAACATTCAGTTTAAAAATAATTTACTCCAATGTTTTTCCCAGAAAAACTGAGAAGCAGTTTTGAAATGTGGGTATGCGCCCGATGTAAACAAAGCACTTTTACTACGAGTGAAAATGCACGTTTATTAAATTAATGACACAAAGACCACCTACTTAAGATAAATACTGGTTTCTAACTTACGTTTTTGAGCCATCTTTGTATTTTTAAATAGATTTTTTTAAACATTTAACAGGGAATAATAATAATAATAATAATAATAATAATAATAATAATAATAATAATAATAATAATAATAATAATAATGAAAACCTGTTTAAAAAGTTTGAATGAAAACTGGCTTTAATTCAGTCTTTTTAAATTCAGTTAAGCATAAAAACAACATAGTACATGTCTAAACGTCTAAAACAAACAGATAAAATGAATTTAGTTAAATTTATCCTCTTTAATTGTTTTCCTCTTTTTATTCCAGCTTCTCACGTTTAAGTTTCCTAATTTTTAATCCAGATTTATTACAAAAAGAACATTTTAATCAAGTAAAATACAGTAAGTTAAAAACAAATAAACCACATTTTTAAACTCTGTGAATCCATTCAGCCCTTGAACCGCACCGGGCCCCTGTGGGCCCCTCAAACAGCAGCCTCTGTGGTTCCTGCTGGCCCCCGGCGGCCCCCACAGTGGCCCCGGCTTCACCCCGCTGCAGTAATGAGCGGTCAGACCTTCGTCCCAGTTTACACCAGTCCTCCATCAGCAGCAGGGAGAAGAACCACAGAGAGCTGAGGCTGCAGGGCTCGTTCATCAGGTGCCCCCCACCAGAATGACCCTCCCTCAGAGACACCCCAACACTTGAACAGAAAGATGGAGCAAGACGGTAAAAATGTGTCTTTCACTAAACGTTCAACACGCTTC
>JBBPBX010006943.1:41327-54599 GCA_038048925.1 Garcialebias charrua
ACACACACACACACACACACTCTCCCAGGTGGCGTCAGAAGTTGGAGCCCCAACAAACCGAGTCTTTCTTGAGAACAAGCAGATTAACGGCTGCAGGATTAGGACCAGGACACCCAAGTCGCCCACAAGTGGTCCGCCGTCTCCATGGCAACCAGCCTACAACTCCAGCCCCTCCCACCTTTCTTCTTCTTCTTCTTCTTTTGACAATTAACCTATTATTACTGTCAGATTAACACGTCCGAAACGTCTTTGTTAAAGAACTCAACATTGTTCTCCTTCTCTTTTATTATGATTATGATTATTATTTTTATTATTTTTACCATGTTAATCAACGAAAAGAAGACGTTTTAAAAAAGGATTTTCTGTGAAACTAACATTTCCATCCATCGCTCCAAAGTCCTGGCTGTTTGGAACAAAGCTGGAGGTTTTACAAAAAGAAAATGGGTAAATAAACAACAACAATAATAAATAAATAAACAGACTCGTGCTGTATTACCTTTCAGCCGTGCAGCGTTTGAATCTGGTGTGATCCCTCCAGCCACCGCCCTGGTTGCATATCGCCCGCCGCCCTTCGTGCCGGAGTTTACCATCGACCCATGCGTTGGAGCGTTGACCAAACCTGGAAAAGAGCGGTGCGTGACAGCTGACGTGAGCCACGCTCAGAGTTGGCGTTGAGGACGACTCTCAGCTACTACCACACTGAATTTTGGCTCACTGACTTGGAGCCATTTCTGTAATGGCTGTGGCAGCCATTTTGAATTGGATTGACTCTAGAGCAGGGGTCTGCAACCTGCGGCTCTGAAGCCACATGTGGCTCTTTGGTCCCTCTGCAGCGGCTCTTTCAAGCTTTGACCAAAACCGACATAAAATTGAATTTTATTGGCTGTTATAACAACTAAAAGGGCTAGTTTTTGCAGTTTTTGCAAATATATGAATACAGGTTGTCCCCGACTTACGACGTCATCGACACACGAGGTTCCGGACTTACGAGCGGACTAACGAACAGTAAAGTTGTACAGAAAATACAGCACTGGTATGTGTTTGAGCCAAGATGGTGTAGTGGTTAGGGCGTTTGACTTGGGACCCGAAGGACGCGGGTTCGCGTCCCGGCCACTACACATCTTGGGGTGTCTATGAGTGCACACCTATTTCTCCAGCTCCCCGAGCGCCTTCTATGGCTGCTCACTGCACCACCTGGTAGGTGGTTGGGTTAAATGCAGAGACGAATTTCGTCTGTGTATGGGAAACATACGCAGATGACAAGATTAGACAATTATTATTATTATTATTATTATTTTAGATGAAAGTGTGTTAGCTAACCGTTTGTAAACAAAGTTCTGAGCATGTTTATGAACCAGTATGTACGTTTGTGATGAAAAACGGGTGTTCGGCGCAGCGCTAGCATACATTTTCCGACTTACGACCAAAAATCCGGACTTACGAGCGACACGTTTCGGGTTCCGACATACGAATTTTCGTCTTACGAGCGATTCGTAGGAACAGAACTCGCTCGTAAGTCGGGGACAACCTGTACTAGAAACATTAACAGGAGTAAAACTCTCACTTATTTTTTCAAAGTAGGATAAATAATTTTCTACAATTAAAAAAAATCACATACGAATGCATAGTTTGTTTTTGTTTTTAGAAACTGGGCAAAACTACATTATTTTTTCCTTCTTTACAAGAATCTTTTATTTTCTTAGAATGTAAAAATATCAATAAATGTTAAAAATCATTAGATATTTTTAGTTTTATAAAATCACCCCTACTGTCCAGAAAAGTGCAATCCAACAAATTTAAAGTGGTCCGTGGGCCACCAGTTGAAAATCCCGTTGTGGCTCCAAACACGTTTAATTTAGTGAACAAAGGGGCAGAAATGGCTCTTTTGATCGTTGCAGCCCCCTGCTCTAGAGGGTAATCAGTTGTAGTTGCTCATCCACTGTTTAAGATGGTTCTTAAAATATTTTGCTAACAGAAAAACAGGCTCGACTCCAACAGTCTTTAGCCAGAATGTCCGAACCTGTTGTGCTCAGAGTATGCATTTGAGATAATTCACATTTACTACCACACTAAATCGTTGCACAAAATATGTAAAACTGACAGAATTATAGCAATTTTTGCATTTTTTTCAATGACAGTTGGCTGTAGCGGCCATCTTAAATTGGATTACCTCCATTAACTAAACAGCTGTAGATGGACACCCAATGATAATCTCCTAAAAGTTTCAATAAAACCCATCATAAGGTTTGTGATACATTTTGTTAACAGACTGAGTTAATGCTAAACACAGACAGCTTGAGCCTATCACACACCTTCAGCTAGACCAGGGGTCTGCAACCTGTGGCTCTGGAGCCACACGTGGCTCTTTGGTCCCTCTTTCAGGCTTTGACCAAAACTGACATAAAACTGAATTATGTTGGTTATACAAATAAAAACGAACTAGTTAAATACGTAGTTTTCCTGTCATTTCTTTTTCAAATATGTGAATACTGGAGGGAAGGAGTAAAACAATACTTTAACTTCATGCTTTATTTCAAACATGTACCTGTTGTAGACGTCAACAGTTGTTATTGTCTGAGCGCTACAATAAAATCAGCTCAGTGGTTCATGAGATATTTTGCTAACAGACAAACATGCACACAGTAAGTGCCAAAAAGAAGTGTTTAGTTTGTATTTTCTTTAAATGTCAGAGTTAGCCTCCCACTGCGGAGTACTGCAGTATTTTGTTCTCTTTGCTTCTTTTATTCGACTCTCTGTAAAACAAATGTTGTATTTGTTCACACGTTCCTTTGTGAGCCAGACGCTGCAGCTAAGTCTCCAGAACTTAAGTTGCATTTACCGGTAGTCTTTTCTCCAGATTGTCTCAGTTCACAGCGCACATCTGTCCTGCAGCTTTTGACCGTCAGCCAAATACAGTCAAGACGTGGCTCGTTCTCCTCGTTAAGGGATAAAACTGACAGGCGACACCTGGTCCCCCCCCCCACTCCTCTTGGCTCTGGTTTAATCAGCTTCTCTCTCAGACAAATTATTTGCTCGTTAAACACAAAACAAACATGTTTCCGATAATAAAAAACTAATTCAGGTTTATTTCTTTAGTTTGACGAGCAAAACCTTAATAAAGAGTTGATTCCTGGGTGAGTGTTGTGGTAATGAGGGCCTCCGCACACAACAGTGTGTGTGTGTGTACATTTCCGTTGTGTTTTTCTAACTGCAGTCGTTGGTTTTGAGATCCTAAAGAAAACACGTTTGATCAGAATAAAACTAAATCAGGTTCTGAAACGATTCCAATCTAACCTGAAGAGAACAAAAACAGATTTCACAGAGTCGGTTGAGGAGATGCTGATTAACCTGCTCACCAGAACCACCTCTGATCTGGATCATACAGGTGCGTTACCACAACGCCAAGGTGGAAAGACATCAGCAATGACCTCGGAGTAGCAGCAGTCCATCAATCTGGGAAAGGTCAAAGGTCATTTAGAGTCCGCGCATCAGAGAAAGTTTATTTACAAGTGGAACACATTTCAGACATCTGATTCACCCTGAAGGTCAGACCGCGCAGTGTTCACTCTATACAGACAGGAGATCAAAGTTCAAGGCCTCTTCTCTAAAAACAACATGGCAGCTCAACTGAGTTTTGGAAAGTTTCATCTGAAGGAACCACAGGACTTCTGGACCAGAACCAGACCAGACGACATGTTTACTCAGAATGCACTGCACTGCAGCAAACAGCTCCTCCCAGCTGTCAGCACAGTGGTGGAGGGCTGATGGTCTGGGCTCCTGTTAGTCTCTGTCAGTGCAGAACCTGATTGAATGCTGTGGTGGATCTTCAGAAAGCTGAGCAGAAAGCTACGAAGGAAAGAAGAGTGGTCCAAAAGTCCTCCAGAACTAAGAGAGACTAAAACATAAACCTACCGAGGGTTCTGGTTCTGAAGGAGGTTCTGGATCAGAACTGGAACCAGTTTTTTATTCACAGCTTCTTCGTTTTAACTTCAACTCATCTGACAACGCTCAACAATTTGATCATTTATAAACTGTTGCAGCTGAAAAAGATTTTTTAAAAATAATTTCTGGCGTGTGGTCGTTAGCAGCCGAACGGATTAGCGGCGCGCTAACGAGACTCCCCCGACTTATTTTAAAGTGTCCGTAGAGCCGAGCTGTTGAAAAGTTGTCAAAGTCAAATTTTAATTTGAAGTTTTAGGAGAGCGCCGAAGTCAGAGTGGCTTCCTCTCATTTGTCACAATGATCCTCTGAAATTAAACCGAGTAGCTTTTCTGTTTTAAACACGTGAGGCGAACCTTAAATCAACAGAAGAACCACAAAGCAAACTGATCTTCAATTAAAGAGACCGAGAAGAGTAAAGGGGAAGGAATCAGGCGTCAAAGTGTTGAAAAAGAAACTGGACTCAAACTGATTCAGGCTGACAGGGAAATCTTTTACTTCAAGACGGGAATTAAACTCTTACAGTTATATACAAAATAACACATTCCTGCTTAAATGTTTCACAAGTTCAGCTACAATGAACCAAATAACACTGGAGCAAGTGATTTTAGCACAACCCTGGTTAACATTTAATAACAGTTTATACTAGTTTAAGTTATTTGGTTTATCAAGTGTTGCAGACTTATGAAAAATAAAGTTTTTAACCAAAATGTGGCTGAAAACAGGTGAAGTTATTGTGTTTCTGCTGACATGAAATGGAGACAAGACAGAAAAAGACAATAAAAACAATTTAACGGATATAAAATGTTATTCAAGTCCACATTTATGATCTTTACTTTAAGAATAAGTTGACTAAAAGTTTCTTTTAATTTACTGAAATCATGTTTCAGACTGTCAAAAACAATAACAAAAATGAAAACATCCCACAAAATAAACAGGAAAAAACAACAATACTGTAACTTTGTATTTCAACAAATTCTAATAGATTTGGTTTAAAATGAAAATGTTTGTCAGAAAAATAAAAACAGATCAGTTACAAAAAACAGGGTTGATGTAAAAAAAATCTAAAAGAACCAACAGATTAAATAACACGAAGGCTTCCGGTCCCAACTTTCTTCCTCAACACTTCCACCAGACGCTCCAACCTGGAGTGGAAGAAAAGAAACACGTGAACGTTAACCATGTCAAAATGAACACGCACTCACATTCATCTCTGCAGAACAATAAGTCAGTGTCTCACCGAGCTGCGCCTGGGCTTCACTCAAACTGGTTAGGAAATAAGTTTGTTCAGTCTCAGCAAACTCTGAGGCTGTGAGAGGAGTTTCAGACTCCCACGACCAAACTGATTCAAGACGTCCGCAACTGAAGTGAGAACTAATCGAGACGCCGGCACTGAAACTGAGATCAGATGCTAAAAACATCCAGAAAGGTTTGAGACGCCCACGTTTCAAAGGCCTGCAACAAAATGAGACGAGACAGATGCTGCCGAGACACGAATATAGGTTCAAGTCTTTTACATTTAGTCTAAACTGGTTTTAGTCTTCTACAGTAAGTCTAAACTGGTTTCAGACTTGCCCAGTTAGCCTAAACTAGTTTTATTATTTTACATTTAGTCTTAACTGGTGTCAGTCTTTTACGTTTAGAATAAACTTGTATCAGTCTTTTACACTTTGTCTAAACTGTTTGTCTTTTTCATTAGGTCTAAACTTTCAGGATTTTTTATCTTCTACAGTCAAGCTAAATAGGATCGTCATCTCTGGGGATTTCAATTTTCATGTAGATGATCCAACAAACCTTCCTGCTATGGAATTTCTTAATATTATGGACTCTTTTAACTTCTTGCAGCATGTGTCTGAACCTACACACACTGCAGGCCACATTTTGGACCTGGTTTTTACTTATGGACTCGCTCTTAATGATCTGGATGTACAAGATGTTGTTTTCAGTGACCATAAGGTTGTCTCTTTTAATATTTCCTGCTATTTGGAGACTATTTCTCAGGTTACCTGTAAGCGCAGACGCTTTATTAACAATTCTGTAGTCGATGAATTTTGTTCCATTTATTCATTTACTCCTCCAGATGATGATGTTGATGTGGAGCTTCTGGTTGACTCTTTTAATGATCACTGCCTTACTATTCTTGACAGTATTGCTCCTCACAAAACCCGTTGTGGGCCAGTTCACCACGGTCCACCTTGGTTAAACAATCATACTCGAGAACTCAGGCGCTCTTGTCGTAAAACAGAACGCTTGTGGAAGAGGACTGGTCTGGTTGCCCACCGGGAATATTTTAAGGAGCTCCTTGACGATTATAATAGGGCAGTTGCTGATGCCAGGTCATTGTATTTTAGCAATCTTATTCACCTAAACAAAAACAATCCAAAAGTGTTATTTGATACTATCAACAGTATTGTATCTCCCCCAGTGCATCAGGTTTCTCTAACCTCAAACACTGACTGTAACATGTTCCTCAACTTCTTCATAAAGAAAGTGATGGACTTGAAATCCAATATACCTCCAAGTGCATCTACGTTTTACGTTGAGCCTCAGTGCTCTCAGTCTTTTTCATCTTTTAATCCGATTACTTTAAATGACTTGACCTCAATAATTGGTAAAATGAAAGTCTCAAATTGTGCATTAGAAATATTACCCCCATCTTTGCTTGTCCAGACTTTAAACTGTATTGGTCCAACAGTGTTGATGATAATTAACAACTCACTGAGCAAAGGATTGGTCCCATCCTATTTTAAAACAGCAGAAGTGACCCCTCTATTAAAGAAGCCTAATCTGGATTCTAGCTCCCTTTCAAATTTCCGTCCCATCTCTAAACTACCTTTTTTCAGTAAAGTACTTGAAAAAGTTGTAGAAACCCAACTCAAATCCTGGTTCTGTCAGTTACAGATTTCTGATCCACTTCAGTCTGGTTTTCTAAAACACCATTCCACTGAAACTGCTCTTTTAAAAGTTCACAACGATCTGTTGATGGCTGCCGATGATGGAAAATGCTCTGTGTTGGTCCTGTTGGATCTTAGTGCTGCCTTTGATACTGTTGACCATGCAGTCTTATTAAACAGGCTGAAGGTTCTGGCTGGTATTTCTGGCTCAGCTTTGGACTGGCTCACATCATACCTCTCGCACAGAACTTTCTGCATCAAGACAGACAGGTTCTCCTCTGACTATGCCCCCTTAAATTGTGGGGTGCCTCAAGGTTCGGTTCTGGGTCCGCTTTTGTTTTCCTTCTATATTATCCCACTCGCCAGCATTATTCAATCCTTTTCTGATATCTCCTACCACATTTATGCTGATGATATTCAGTTGTATATTTCATTTAAACCACACCAGCTGGACATGTTAGCCATCCTTGTCCAATGCTTGTCCCGTATAAGTGACTGGCTTGCCAGTAACTTTTTGGTTTTAAACACCAGTAAGACAGAGACTTTGATTTCTGCTCCCAGTCACCTTCACTCTGAAATCAATCAGAAAATTAACTCTTTCTGCCCAGCAGCCAAAGCAAAAGTAAGAAATCTTGGAGTCACATTTGAATCTTCACTAGGTTTTGAGACTCACATTAAGACTATTTCCCGTTCTTGTTTCTTTCATTTAAGAAATATTTCTAAAATACGACCTATGGTGTCCAGAATTGAACTGGAAAACATTATTCACGCTTTTGTGTCATCACGTCTAGACTACTGCAATGCCCTTTTTACCTGCCTGGACAAGTCTTCTGTATCACGCCTACAAGTGATACAGAACGCAGCTGCCAGACTTCTCACTAGATCCAGTAAATACTGCCACATCACTCCAGTTCTGCATTCACTTCACTGGCTCCCAGTTGAGTTTAGAATCCGTTTTAAAGTCCTTGTGCTCACGTACAGAGCTTTAAATGGCCAGGCTCCTGTATACCTTTGTCAGCTTTTGACTAAATACTCTGCTGCCCGTGACCTACGATCACAGACCCAGAACTTCTTGGATGTTCCACGTACGCGGATGAAAACTAAAGGGGACAGGGCCTTTCAGTCAGTGGCCCCCAGGCTTTGGAATAGTCTGCCCCTGCAGCTTCGTTTTGCTGACTCTGTTGAGGTTTTTAAAAAACAACTGAAAACACTTTTATTTGCTCAGGCTTTTATGTCATGATTTTATTGTATCTTGCATTGATTGATATTTGTAGATTTTATGCTTGTTTTATTCTGTGTATACTTTTGCCATTGATTTTGTTGTACAGCGCTTTGTGATTTTATGTCTGTGATAAGCGCTCTAGAAATAAACATTACTTACTTACTTACTTACTAAACTGGTTTCAGTCTTTTACATTTAGTAAAAACTGGCTTTAGGCTTCTACACTAAATCTAAACTGGTTTTAGACTTACCCAGTTTGTCTAAACTGGTTTCAGTCTTTTACATTTAGTCTAAACTGGCTTTAGACTTCTACACTAAATCTAAACTGGTTTTATTATTTTACATTTAGTCTTAACTGGTGTCAGTCTTTTACGTTTAGAATAAACTTGTATCAGTCTTTTACACTTTGTCTAAACTGTTTGTCTTTTTCATTAGGTCTAAACTGGTTTCAGTCTTTTACATTTAGTAAAAACTGGCTTTAGGCTTCTACACTAAATCTAAACTGGTTTTAGACTTACCCAGTTTGTCTAAACTGGTTTCAGTCTTTTACATTTAGTCTAAACTGGCTTTAGACTTCTACACTAAATCTAAACTAGTTTTATTATTTTACATTTAGTCTTAACTGGTGTCAGTCTTTTATGTTTAGAATAAACTTGTATCAGTCTTTTACACTTTGTCTAAACTGTTTGTCTTTTTCATTAGGTCTAAACTGGTTTCAGTCTTTTACATTTAGTAAAAAACTGGTTTCAGACTTCTACACTAAATCTAAGCTGGTTTCAGACTTGCCAAGTTAGTCTAAACTAGTTTTAGTATTTTACATTTAGACTTAACTGGTGTCAGTCTTTTATGTTTAGAATAAACTTGTATCAGTCTTTTACACTTTGTCTAAACTGTTTGTCTTTTTCATTAGATCTAAACTGGTTTCACTCTTTTACATTTAGTAAAAACTGGCTTTAGACTTCTACACTAAATCTAAACTGGTTTTAAACTTACCCAGTTTGTCTAAACTGGTTTCAGTCTTTTAAATTTAGTCTAAACTGGCTTTAGTATTTTATATTTAGTCTAAACTGGCTATAGACTTCTACACTAAATCTAAACTGGTTTTAGACTTACCCAATTACGGTACTGTAGTCTAAAATAGTTTTAGTATTTTACATCGAGTCTAAACTGGTTTTAGAATTTTACATTTAGTCTAAACTGGCTTTAGTATTTTATATTTAGTCTAAACTAGCTTTAGACTTCTACACTAAATCTAAACTGGTTTTAGACGTACCCAATTAGTCTAAAATAGTACATCGAGTCTAAACTGGTTTTAGAATTTCACATTTAGTCTAAACTGGTTTTAGTCTTTCCCAGTTAGTCTAAAATAGATTTAGTATTTTACATTTAGTCTAAACTTGCTTTACTGTTTTACATTTGGTCTAAAGTGGCTTTCGTCTTTTACAGTTAGTCTAAACTGGTTTAGACTTTCTTAGTCTAAACTAGTTTTAATATTTTACATTTAGTCTAAACTGGTTTTAGAATTTTACATTTAGTAAAAACTGGCTTTAGACTTCTACACTAAATCTAAACTGGTTTTAGACTTACCCAGTTTGTCTAAACTGGTTTCAGTCTTTTACATTTAGTCTAAACTGGCTTTAGACTTCTACACTAAATCTAAACCGGTTTTAGACGTACCCAATTATTCTAAAATAGTTTTAGTAGTTTACATAGAGTCTAAACTGGTTTTAGAATTTTACATTTATGGTAGTCTAAACTGGTTTTAGTCTTTCCCAGTTAGTCTAAACTAGATTTAGTATTTCACATTTAGTCTAAACTTGCTTTACTGTTTTACATTTGGTCTAAAGTGGCTTTCGTCTTTTACAGTTACGGTAGTCTAAACTGGTTTAGACTTTCTTAGTCTAAACTGGTTTTAGTATTTTATATTTAGTCTAAACTGGTTTCAGTCTTTTATATTTAGTCTAAACTGTTTTAGTCTTTTTCATTAGGTCTAAACTGGTTTCAGTCTTACATTTAGTCTAAACTGGCTTTAGTCTCCTACAGTAAGTCTAATAATAATAATAATAATGAATTCAATTTATAACGCACTTTTCATTAATGAAAATCTCAAAGTGCTACAAGGTGCAACAGAATTAAATGTCAATAAAACAAATAATAAAACAATTAAATAAATAAACAATTAAAATCAATAACAGTATCAGCTAAGATCAAAAGTAGAATCATGAGGAGGTAGAGTATGCTCGGTTGAAAAGAAAGGTCTTCAAGCCGCTCTTAAAGTCAACCACAGACTGTGGGGCTCTCAGACAGTCAGGAAGAGAGTTCCACAGGCGGGGGGCAGCCACACTGAAAGCCCGGTCTCCCATGGTCCTTAATTTGGTTCTCGGAATGTGAAGGAGATTACTGTTCTGTGACCGCAGCGAACGGGTGGATGAGTATGGAATAAGAATATCCTTCAGATAATCTGGTGAAGTTCCGTGTAAGCATTGATGTGTAATGAGAGCAGTTTTGTACTGAATTCTGTAGGCGACAGGAAGCCAATGAAGGTTATGGAGAATGGGCGTAATATGTTCAAATTTACGAACTCTCAACAAGATCCTTGCTGCACTGTTTTGAATATATTGAAGTTTCTGAAGGTTTTTGCCAGGGATTCCAATAAACAGGGAGTTGCAGTAGTCGAGCCTGGAGGAGACAAAAGCATGGACGAGCTTCTCAGCATCGGAAAAAGTTAGGGATGGGCGAAGTCTGGAGATGTTTCGAAGATGGAAGAAGCAAGTTTTAAACAGATGCTTAATGTGATTTTCAAATGTAAGATTGGAGTCCATTTTTATTCCAAGATTAGTAACAGAGGTGGAGAGGGGGATGTCTTGTCCAGAAAAGGAAAGTCTTGTTATAGGAGATGTTTGTACCTGGTGAGGGGTGCCAATCAGTATGGCCTCAGTCTTGGAGCAGTTTAATTGAAGAAAGTTCTGATTCATCCATGCCCTAATTGCCTCCAGGCAGGCAGAGAGGGCAGTGAGTGAAGATGGAGATGACAAGGTGGAAGATGAGGATGCTCCAGTCCTGATGTAAAGCTGTGTATCGTCGGCATAACAGTGAAAAGAAATGTTGAACTGATTAATAATTTGACCTAAAGGCAGCATGTAAAGGGAAAACAGCAGGGGCCCCTAACAGGGTCTAAACTGGTTTTAGACTTACCCAGTTAGTCTAAACTAGTTTTAGAATTTTACATTTAGTCTAAACTGGGTTTAGACTTTCCCAGTTAATCTAAACTAGATTTAGTATTTTACATTTAGCCTAAACTTGCTTTACTCTTTTACATTTGGTCTAAAGTGGCTTTAGTCTTTTACAGTTAGTCTAAACTGGTCTAGACTTTCCCAGTTAGTCCAAGCTAGTTTTAGTACATTTCATTTACCGTATTTTCAGGCCTATAAGTCGCAGTTAAAAAAAAACACCCTAATTTTCATGTCCTGCAACTTATAGGGCAAAGTGACATATTTAGGGATTTTTTTCCCATATTTTTAGACCAATTTTTGTGTGAGATATGACTATTTCCATTCATTCTGACGAAAAAAATGGAGCAGTACCACTTTCGGCCCACCGACCGTTCCCAGCTCATGTGTCCGACAGAAGCCTCCTCTGCTCGGACTCACTCTGCCGCAGCACGGCCTCCTGCTCTCTGGAGGTCTGAACTACTGTTACCTCAGTGTTTGTTAGCAAAATAGTTCAAGAACCACAGGACAGATTTTGATCAAACTTACAGAAAGTACGGTAATCACTGGATGGACATTTACAACTGATTAGCTATGGAGAAGTTTGAGCAAAAATTAGATTTATTTATAATTTATTTTCGCAGCGCGCGCGACCGTTTGGAAGACCGTCAAAGCGAAACAATTTAAATCCAGCTGATTTGACGATTACGTTCATTTATTAAGGAAAAGTTAAGCTCAGAAACACTTTTACTATAATGTCAGCAAACAAATGCTGTATATATTTTTTAGTTGTGTATCTTGTTAAATTTTAAAGAAATGAAGCGTATCCACTCGCTGCGCGTGCACGCTTCGCAGCACCGACTTAACGAAACTATATTTTAAAATTCAGCTGATTTGACCATTACGTGCATTTATTAAGGAAAAGTTCAGCTCAGACACATCTTTGCTATAATTTTCAGCAAACAAATAATTGTTTTTAAGTGTTAATCTTCTTAAAGTCCTACCGTGCACGCTCCTGTGGCCATTTGCGGTGACGTGTAACATACGGTACGCGACGCGTCAGCGGTGACGCATAATAGATGCGACTTATACGGAGGTGCAACACGTTTATGGATTTTTCCACTTCATTGGACATAATTGGACTGATGCGACATATAGGGCGGATCGACTTAAAGGGCAGAAAGTAAGGTAGTCTAAACTTGCTTTACTCTTTTACATTTGGTCAAAACTGGCTTCAGTCTTACATTGTTGGTCTAAACTGGCTTTAATCTTTTATAGTTGGTCTAAACAGATTTTAGTCTTTCCAGTTAATCTAAATGGATTTTTTACATTTTACACTTAGTCTAAACTGGTTTTAGTCTCTTTCCCAGTTAGTCTAAACTAGATTTAGTATTTTACATTTAAACTGGTTTTAGTCTTTTACAGTTACTGTAGTCTAAACTGGTTTTAGTATTTTACATTTAGTCTTAACAGATTTCAGTTTTTCCCAGTTAGTCTAAACCAGATTTAGTAATTTACTTTTAGTCTAAACTGGTTATAGTCTTTTACAGTTAGGCTAAACTAGATTTAGTATTTCCCAATTAGCCTAGTTTGTCTCTTACAATTAGTCTAATCTTGTTTTAGTATTTTACATTTGGTCTAAACTGGTTTCAGTCTTATATTGTTAGTCTAAACTGGTTCCAGTCATTTACATTGAGTCTAAACTGGTTTTAATATTTTACATCGAGTCTAAACTGGTTTTAAACCAGGCAAAAAATCCCTGCATGTTTTCACTCAAAGTGAAGAAAGGTATGAGGGTGTGTGTAGGTGTATGTGTGTATGTGTGTGCGGGTGTGTGTGTGCAGGTGTGTGCAGGTGTGTGTGTGATGGGTGGGAGTGACCTTCTAACAGTCAGTGAGACTCTCTCTGCCTCTCCAACTCAAATTAAACTTCCCATCTGTAATAAACAGCAGATTTAACTGGGTCCCTCCAATCAGAGAGCAAACATTCCTCTTCACAAGCCCAGAAA
>JBBPBX010006943.1:54617-66785 GCA_038048925.1 Garcialebias charrua
ACACACACACACACACACACACACACACACACACACACACACACACACACACACTCTAACACACACTCCCACCCCTGCTGGCAGCCAAATTATAGAAGAAAGCCCCAGGTTTGAGCCCAGGAGGACAGCACGGGATGCAGACAGGAAGACTTAATCTGTTTTCATCATGAATCTCTTCATCTTCATGCTGATGAGATCAGAAGCAGTAGAAGGAGTCACGTTATTCAAAAATCAGACGATCATCCTGTTTGAGTTTAAAAAAATGAAAAGGCTTATTCGTCTTGATCATCTCGGAAACGCTCGCCGATGTCCGCTGAATACGAATCATTACAGCCAAAAAGTCTTCTTAGTCCCACGTCATTAACCAGTCTTTGAACGCCTCCAGAGTCTCGGATGGCTGCCGTCAGACATGTTTATCACGTGTTCGTCATATGCTCAGCACGTGTTTGTCACTTGGATGTTCAGGCTGACACAGTGACGTTAGAGCAGTATGACTACAACAAATTAACTTAACTTTGTTTTCCTATAAAACAAGTCCAAAGTCTCATAGTGTCATTAAAGGCACATTTGCAACTGACTAACCTTTGAACTCAATTCAAGATGGCTGCCACATGTAATCAACCGAAAACTCAAAACAGCTATAGCTATAACTCAGCCAATAACAAATACTTTGCTAAAACAAGAAGTGCAAACAAAAAAGACCATGATTTACAAAAACTGTTTCTAGTCTAAAAAAAAGAAACTGTCCAGATGACCCGACAGAGAATTATTGGATTTGGTACCTGGATTATAGAGCATGAACTTTCTTGTCTCTAGTCTTGATTCCAAACTTCAGAATTTAGTGAGACCATCAATGAAAAGTTGTTTTTCTCAACGACGAGTCGAGTTTGAGTCACCACCCCCTAAATATTAAACAAGAATACCGCATACGGCACTTTATACTCAATTTTTAAAATCGATTTTTTTAAAGAATCTAGATTCTTAGTCCTGGCAATTCAGAATCGATTCTAAAAGCCCCAAAATCGATTTATTTATTTATTTAAATCCATTTTACATTAAAACCCAAAAGATAAAGAAAATAAAACCATATCTCATAGTATATGAAAGAATACATAAAATGAAAGGTGGCAGAAAGAAGAAGAAATCTTATTTTATCTGCCCCTTTTTTCAAAAACAAAACAAGTTCAAACAATCAATTCAAACAATAATCTTCTATAAGTAACAGAGCAAAAAGCTAACCTAATACTGGTTATTTAAGTTACAGAATTTAATGCATTCCTGTATTATTTGTTCCTATTTTTGGTATAAATATCAAACGATGCAAAAAATTTGATACAATAAGGAACCTAAAATTATTGTTTTAAATAAATGTTCTATTTGTTTACATTGTTGTTTATTCTTTTCAGCCTGTCAGTTACAAAACTGAAACTAAATTTATGACAATTTTAATAGAAAAATCGTTTCTGAATCAAAAATAGTTTCTGAATCGAAAAATCGATTTTGAATCGAATCGTGACACCAAAAATTGGAATTGAATCGATTCTCCAGACACTGAGAGATTCGCACCCCTACTTTATATGCCCGTCGATAAACTGTTTTACAGCAATCTATAGCAATGATCCGGACAACCTTGTGAAGTGACACTCCGTCTAGTAATGATTAAATTATCTTCAGCTGGTCGGAAGTTCCTCATAAGAGCAAGTTTACATACGGACAGAGCCATAAGATGTCTTCCTTCGACGGGCGTATAAAAACTGGTCCAGATTGAACCATCATCATTCTGAATGTGTACTCCAGCAGATTAAATCAATGAACGTAGAGGTGGCTGCCATTTTGGCTGAAGTGATTCAGTACTGCAAGCAGTGCAAACAAAAATAGTAGGGATGGGGCCGATCCGATCCAGTATCGGTATCCAATACCAGCATAATTTAAGTATCGGATTTTCCGATCCAACCTGCCGATATTTCCAATCCGGCTTCAAAGAGCACTTGTGTTCCACCATATTCTGTGACTGCTGTCTTAACATTGTGTGAGTTAAACCCAATGAAGACACTCTGGACCTCACAAAAGGAAACACCCAAACTTTAATAGCACACAAGAGGCAGGTCTATATCACAGACGTCCTTCTCACTCATGGTGCAGCTGGAAAACTGAAAAACCGCTAAGCATTATGGGAAAGACAACACAGTCCACTCCCCTTAACCACTACGGGAGTGGATTTTGTTGTCTTTCCCATAATGCTTAGCGGTATTTTAGTTTTCCAGCTGCACCATGAGTGAGAAGGACGTCTGTGATATAGACCTGCCTCTTGTGTGCTGTTAAAGTTTGGGTTTTCTGTTGTGAGGCCCAGAGTGTCTTCATTGGTTTTAACTCACACAATGTTAAGACAGTAGTCTCAGTTCAAAAAATTCATTATTACCGTACAGCCTCATACCTGAACCGTATTGGATCGGAAAGTATCGTATCGGTCGATACCCAGATTTAAGTATCGGATTGGAAGTAAGAAATGTGGATCGTGCATCCCTAAAAAATAGTGGTCACTTGATTCCAAACCTCAGAACTTGAGACCATCACTGAATTTTTTTAAATTTGCCGATTTTGAGTCCCCACTACAGTAGTTTTTAACGGTCGCAGCTAATGAGATACTACCTTTAGCAGACTAAGTCTCCTCTCAACATCATGCCTGATCAAAATAAATATACAGCTCAGCAGAAGTTTAGCTCTTTTTGAAGGGGCTGGAGCAAATGAAAACCTCCCCCTCCCTCCTCCCTGCTGTTTACCGCAGCTTCCTGACAAAAAAACATCTCGGTTCAGGAGCAGCAGCATAACCTCACAAGAAAACCCTGCAACTCTTGGTGAGTCATCGGGATGAGAGTCTCTGAGGTCATTAGAGACCAAGAGATGTAAGAATGAGGCTGTCAGTCTTGTATGAGAGCCCTCTCAACCTGTCAGTAAGCTGTTGAACCCCCTACCATCTGCAGGGCAAAACCCCTCCATCAAGTCAAAAACTACCATCATGCACCAGCAGCCTGATGGACTCAAGCAGAAAAAGGAACCAAAAGTCACTTGTTCCTGACAACACAAACACAAATCTCACTGGTGCGTGTTGGAACGGCTTCTGGTGCTCAGGGTTGGACAAACGTGTGGCTAGGTGTTACGGTTAAAGTTTAAAACATTCAGTCTGACCCAGACAGAGCGCCAAACATCACCACGTTAACCCGCACTGATCCAACAAACGATCCGTTTTCTTCTTTTTATAATTTAGTTCAAACATTTTAGCGGTTTGTTAAATTTTTTTAAAGAGTAGCTTCAAAAATCAGATCCTCTTAAGTCCTGTTTTATTATTCATCACCTGATGCCAAAGGTGAGAGGGTGATAATGTTTATGGTCGTGTGTTTGTCTGTAATGTTAGCAAAATATTTAATAAATCACTCAAAGCTATTTTAGCAAAGACTGAAGTGGGTAAAACTGAGAATATTGGACAGAAATCCAGTTACAACAACAAGAAGATGACTTTCGATCAGCCTGTTTCACAGATACCGAGCTGAAATAAATTATTTTGGGTCACGGGGGTTAATTTTCTTCTGAGAAATGAGTTATTGTGTTCATTTTTTAAAAATCAATAAAATCTCTATTATCAGAGCTCAAATTGTGCCATCTGCCTCTACTATTCACCATGAGGAAGTAAAAAAAAAATTTCAGTTCATTCAGCCTCTTATCTTAGTTATGAAAGTTAGTCTGAGTTATGAAACCTTCCTCTTCTTTTTTTAGATGTTTTACCAACAAATTTTTTAAGGACATCTGTCACTTTTTAATTCCTGATATTCTAACAGTTTTTAACAAATCATTATCTACTACAGGGGTAGTTCCCAAAATGTTTAAAACTGCTGCTGTTGAACCATTATTGAAGAAACCCAACCTGGATTGTAACGAGCTTAATAACTTTAGGCCGATCTCTAAATTAACCTTTATTGTGAAAATTTTAGAGAAAGCGGTGCATTCTCAGATCTTAACTTATTTAAACCAAAACTCACTTACTGAAAAGTTTCAGTCTGGCTTTTGTCAATATATCACAGTACAAAAACTGCATTATTAAAAGTTGTGAATGATATTAGGATGAACTCAGCTGCTGGCTGTTGTACTGTCTTAGTGCTCCTAGATCTTTCTACTGCGTTTGATACAGTTATAATAATAAACTTTATTTGTATAGCACCTTCCTACAATGCCTTGCATTGACCAAGGTGCTTAACAGGATAAAAAGATGTATAAACTGGAACAATAAATCAGTGAAAATAGAATAAAGTTGATCATCATATTCTATTGAGCCAACTAAATTATTGGTTAGGTGTTAGAGACATTGCTCTGAGTCTGAGGTGGTTCAAATTTTATCTTCATGACAGAACTTTTTCGGTAATTTCTGGCAATAATTCCTCAAGTTCAGCTTCTCTCACCTGTGGTGTCCCCCAAGGGTCTATTCTTGGGCCACTATTATTTTCTATTTATATGCTACCACTTGGTCAGATTATTCATAAATTCAATGTTTCTTTTAATTTTTATGCAGACGAATTCCCAGATTTATTTGGCTATTAATCCATCAGACCTCTCCGCACTCAATAAACTTACCCTCTGTCTTACAGACATCAAAACCTGGATGCCTGATAATTTTCTTTCACTCAACAATGATAAAACTGAGGTGATGGTGTTAGGACCCAAGGCCAAAAGGGATTTAGTAGTTCAGTCCTTTTCTGTTCTTGGTTTTAACTGCACTCGTGAAGCCAGAAATTTGCGGGTGACCTTTGATTCTGATCTTAGGTTTTCTAAGCATTTTAAGAACATCACTAAAAAAGCATTTTTTTCCTTCAAATTAGGAATATTGCCAAAATCAGAGCATTTATCTCTTAAACTGATGCAGAAACTCTTATTCATGCCTTTGTCTCTTGCCATCTTGATTATTGTAACTCTATTTTCTGGTCTGCCCCAAAGTTCTCTCAATCGTCTTCAATTACCGTAGTACAAAACACTGNTTTGCGCACCAGTGGCCTCTGTTACCCAAAAAAGAAGTAGATAAAGATAACAGATGGATGGATGGAAAGTGTTATGAAGACCACTCATCATCAGTCAATTAGCAGATGACACCAATATATTCATGAAAGATGTAAAGGAGATTCCAAATGTTTTTCAAGTTAGTATCTTTTTGAAAGCCTCTGGTCCTAAATTAAATGTGAATAAATGTGAACTGATGTCAATCCATCCTACTCATCTGAAAGAGGTTCATTATTTGGGTATACTTATTTCTAAAAGGCCAGATGAGAGTAAAAAACCAAATGTATTGAAGGTTATTGGGAAATGTCAATTCAAACTCAGTTTGTGATTGTAATTTGTGTGGTAGAGTTTTTCTAACTAAAATGCAATCACTATCTAGATGTGGTTCAAGACAAGAAAGTTAATTCTCAATAGTCCAGGTATCAAATCCGCTCATTCTCAATCAGTTCATCTGGACAGTTTCTTTTTAGCAGAAACGTTTCACCCTCACTCCAGAGGGCTTCCTCAGTCAGAGTAGTCCAAAGCACACTGAAGTTAACCCACCAAGTAAGCAACTTATGTGGACCAACCAGTTTGCTGTAGCCAAGATGGTTTCTGGGGGTGTGTCCCTCGTCGACTCCTCCCAGGCAGGCTAAAAAGAAAAAGAAACTGTCCAAACTGCTAAAAAGAAACTGTCCAGATGAACTGATTGAGAATGAGCGGACTATCTAGATGTGTTAATCCAGCCTACTCTGTTGCTGTCCCAAATTAAGCTGTTAGAAAAATCAATTAGATTAACTACGATTATATATGGAAGAAAAAGATACACTACATGAAGAAAACAGATATGGTTAAATATTATGAGGATGGAGAACTAATAATAATAATAATAATGAATTCAATTTATAACGCACTTTTCATTAATGAAAATCTCAAAGTGCTAAGATTACAGACATAGACCTTAATTTTATGAATTGAACTCTTAAAATAAATTGGTTAAAATTGTGTCTTGACTCTATTAACTTGTGGTTTCATATTCCCCAAATTTTGTTGGGAAAAATGGGAGTACTGGTAGTCAAATTTATTTTAAGCTGCTACTTTACGATTCAACGTCTTCCTGTCAAACTTTCACAATTTCACCAGCAAATATTGTTTTATTGGAAAAAGGCGTTTGGTCAGTGTTACATTTAGTTCATAGCAATGGCTGCCTGCTGTCATAAGATGTTCTATGTCATCAGTATAATTTAAAAACAAACCAAAAACATGCCATATTTATTCTTAATGCTATTTCTAAATCTATCTTATGTTTGATTGTAGGTGCTCTGGTTTATTCATCCATCGTTCCCTGTTTATCACAATTATTGATTGAAAAAGGTTATTTTAAGGACTCTATGGTTTCCAATAAGATTATCCAGCACACTCTTAATATTCTGTAACCACTTTTATATTTAAAAATTCCATTTGTCAAATTTATCCACCACAATCAATTCATAAGTTATGTTTCAAATACCTAAAATATCTAATAGTTCCAAAAGCCAAATAAATCCATGTAAAAACCTTAAATAGAATCTATCCGTCCATGCAGCCACTTTACTAAACAATGATTTAATATTGACACAAATTGCCTTTTGTGAAAACGTTGAAACAAGAGAGCATTTATTTTTTCACTGCATGTACTGTATGTTGAAGCTCTGTGTTCTGATATCTTTGAAATGTTGGTTATTTTCCAACGTTTCCTCTTTTTTTAAATGTTCTCTAACAAAAACATCATTTTTTACAGATTTATTATGAACAATTACAGTGAAGACATTAGTAGAATCATCCTGGGTAATTTTTTCATCCACAAAGCCAATACGTTGGTTTTTTCTACTTCCGCTTTGGCCACTTCCGGTTTGGCTTAATGTAATTCCGTTTTTTCAAATGTTGTTGTGTTTTTTCAAATGTAATTTCGTTTTTTCAAATGTAATTCCATTTTTTCAAATGTGGTTGTGTTTTTGTTGTTTTTGTTGTGTTTTTTCAAATGTAATTCCATTTTTTCAAATGTTGTTCATTTACACCTTGGGTCACCGTACAAATACTTTAAAATTAAGCCAAAATTCTGTGTTTTTCACAATAACTTTATTTAGTATTATAAAGCTCTTAAACTGACACATAGTATGCCTATCAACTCTGTTCTTCACTTAAAGACTTTGATTTTGAATGTAAACCCTAGCTTTTGTTTCTTTTATCTTCTTTCCCTTCTTCTGTATTTTATTTATTTGTTATCTTTGGTTGCATCCCTCTCTTTATTTTATTTGTAGTGCTCTTTTTGAATTGCACATTTTTGTATGTAAATGGCACCTTTTCTGTACAATACATGGATGTTTTTTGTACACAGTCGCAAGGAACCATTGATGGAGATGTTCAATATTTATCATCTAAAACTAATTACTCTGACCCAATAATTATAACCCAGCTCACTTATATCAAATATTCTCTGTTCCCTTTAAACACTTATATTTGATAGTACAAACATGTTGTTTGCTTTTCTCTTGATACAGAAAAGACAGTCTTCTAGCCTTGACAAATGTTTGGACTAGATGTTCTTGTTTGATCAGAACCATGACTTGTTTGTTTTATCTGTAAGACGTCAGAGCTTGTCAAACTCCACCTGCTTCTTGTTTAAATAGCTTGTCATGTCCAGTACAATTTGGAATTGTGCAGGACAATGTATTTGAGACCAAACTAAGTTTCAAAAGACATTAAAAGCCCTTCCCCTTTGCAAAGTTGTTTGTCTGATTTAACACTGTTCTCTTGTTTATCTTTGTGTGGTTTTTATTAAGGTAACAGGGGTTTAAAATCCCCATCATTTTGGTGCCGAAAACCCATTCTCCCAATACCTGCTCCTGATGACCTCTGAACGGAGCGCAGCTGCGAGGCACGGTAAATATGACAGAAAGTCCAGTGATTGGGTTTGTCTCTGGCCGGCTTCCTCTGTCCATGGTGCGATCAGGGTCGGGTTGGCGGAGATTCCCAGACATCCACACAGGTCAGCAAGAAATGTAAGTGTTGATATGTGTTTGTTGATATGTTGTTTTTAAAACAATTTGAGTACAGTAACAGGAACTAGTTCACCCTGAGCCGATGACTTGAAATTTTGAATGAGGTGTCTGCTGTTCGATAACTAGGCGAATTTTGCGCTAACGCTAGTTGGCAGAACCAAGATTTCTGTGATTTATAAGCGAGGGCAGCCAAAAATACGCCAAGACCAGAAATGTGAGGCTGGCTGCCAGACCTTTAAATTGGACGTTTAGTGTGTCCGGCCAGGCGAGAAGAGAAATTAAGACAAGAACGTTTATTTTTATATTTGACGCGTCATTATGTACTGTATTTGTTTAGTCCTTTTTTATGTGTATGTTTGTTTCTGGAGCCCTGCACCTCTGCTTTTTCTTCCTCCCATTTTCTTGTGTGTGTAGGCAGCTGGCTCCTTATCTGTGGGCCTTTCTCAAACCCCCCCCACCCGAGCTGAGCCTGCAGCCTGTTTTCTGTGTCTTCTGTTCTCTGAGAGTGAATGTGCAGGTACAGTACCTTGTTTTTTGTGTCTGAGAAGTTGCTATTTTGGAGGTGTAACTGCATCTAAAAGGTTTTCCAGTTTGATATTATTTGCTCACATGTATTAAGAAATACTTTGCACAAAAGGTTGTCCGTCTAAAGGCAAAATAGAGAGAAAGATAGACCTTTAGTCAATAGAAAAAATATGGCAGAATGAGTCGAGAGGAGCGAAGCATCTGATAAGTTTTTATTTTATTTTTCAGCTCAACCTTGGGATGCAGCTGTGCCTGCGCCTCCCCCAGATAATTTGGCAAAGGCAAGCTTGGTTCATTGGGTTTGCTACTAAAGTTAATTAAATGTAGATGTCCAACCGTTCATTACTTTTGAAGGTTTACAAAAAATCGTTTAGTGGATCATGAGTTATTTTGCTAAGTGACAAAACAAACAGTTTCAGCTGTTTTATCCTTCATTATGAAATGTTAGTTTCAGAGCAGAAACTAACAACCTTCCCCCTCCCTCCCCCACCCTCCCTCCTTCCCCGTCTGTGTGAAAATTTATACTGTATTTACTTACAAGAAAAGTACTGTGCTAACAGAGAGGCGGTACTGATGAAACATACATAAATAAAATAAAAATAAACATAAATATGGCACGAGAACTAAAGTTGATGTTGAGAAGTAGATTTTTATTTAAATAATTTTACAAACCAAGAAATTTGATTGGCTTGCTTGAAGAATTCTCGGTGGATCTGCGAACACACATATACAAATTATTACTTTCTTACTTCAGCATTCCATTTAAAACGTGACTGAGAGAGGATTGATTGCAAACATTTCCCATTGTATTTTTCCTGATATTAAGAAAAATTATGAAAGGTTACATAATCATCTCTGATGTACAGGACCTAAAAACTTATGGTTAAATATAAAATAAATATTTAAATACTTTTTTTTAAAATCATGAATGTAGCAGAATGCTACACAAAGACTCTAGTATTTGATCAATCTTGTTTATAAAATTCTAATCCAAATACTTTAGGTTTTAAAGGCTTAACAACGTTAAATTAGGACGTTTTAACAGTAGGCCTGGCGCCCACACCAGCGGTCCGATTTAATAAAATTTTAGCGAGAAAGACTCCAAATTGTTTCGCTGAACCAAGCGGACAGATCCGTTTTTATCATGAAAATCTAACGGCGAAAGATCCGATTTTACATAATCCAAAAATTACGTTTTTTATCGGAAATGAAAGCTAAGCTAATGCTAACGGAGCCGCCAGCTAAAAGCTTCGTCCGTCCGAAAACAGTGCAAATGCCGTTGTACTGTGAAACTAAACGTTTCTAAATTGTGTTTTCTCTGCAAAAAGAAACTGAGAATTCGCTTACCAATTTTTATCGAAATAGTTCTGTCGAAAAGGCTGAATGATGACGAGGCAAGAATTCAGGAGGCCTTGTTGTCATGAGAACTTTGATACAGTGTTGCCAGATCTCGCGACAGAAGCAAGCGACCAGCCCAAAACAAGCCCAAAACGAGCCCAACTGGCAACCCACCCCATTGTGTAAAACTAAGACCGTTTTTAACCAGTATAAACATACATTTGTTATGGCGTTGCATACAAACGGAAGAAAAATTATGCTAAACACTTTGAAAAACGTAGCCACTCTAAAACATAAAGATACATTTTGCATATTTATACAGATTAACCCCATTAAACCTCTGGGACTCATTTGAGATCTGAATTTTAAATGAAGAGTGATGACAACAATTGACAATAACAACAATAGACATTCATGAAAGCTGCGTACAACTTAGTAAAAATAAACTAAAAAATTGAACAGCTAACCATGCTAAGTATGCGCCCTTTTCTCCCATTTTTTAATTATATTATTTCCCCATATTTCCCCACTTATTGGAGCTAATTTTAGCGTGGTCTTGTCACTAGACGAAGAATAGAGTGAAATGAATAACAAGCCCAAATAAGCGACTTTACGTTCAAAGTAAGCCCAAGTAAACACAATAAGCGACTACAGAAAATAAAAAGCCCAGAGTAGCTTATAATGAGCGGACTTGGCAACTATGCTCACAGTCACCTGTGATTATCTGAGGGGAACAGAAAAGTAACATTCATGAAACAAAGACAGTTTTATCTTGGTCATCCAGAGAGGTTCAGTTCATGTTTTCAGATTCTGAGTAGAGTCTGTTACTGCGAGGTGAAGTTGAGAGGAAGTGGATGTTTTTATAGCAGTCGCATAGGATGTTGATAAAACACGAAATATATTTGGATTTAATGCGAAACAAATGGGAAGTAGAGAAAGTATTACCGGTATACTACATTGAATTACAATTATTGACTATTTAAACTTTTATAATAAGCTTATTAATTTAAATTAACAACCATAATCAGATCAAAATTAAGTTTAGGCATTTTAGGATAACAAGTCTTAGAAAAATTTAGCAGAAATTTATTTTTAGACTTGCCAGTAAATTCTGTCTTTTAAAGGTTTAACTAAATTGATAAAACTTTGACACTTATAAAGAATAAAAAAGTATTCTTGTCAAATGGAAACTTGACTAGATCGTAAGTTGAAACGCTCAGTTTAAATTCATCATTTTAAAACGATTTTTGCATACATTGAAAATGTTTTATCGATTTTAAAAAGCTATTTCACAGTTAAGTAGATTATAAGAGCTGTTTCCTTTTAAGAGTTATATAATGTGACTGAAATGATTAATAATAAAAATGCTTTATTAGAAGTATCTTTTCAGCAAGTAGGTTAAATACGCACAAGAATCCAGCCAACTCACCAGGAGTAAAAGACACATTTCACTGTTAAAACCTAATTTTGGTGTTGTTTCGCATAAATTATGACCATTAGAGGCAAAAAGAGGTCTGGTATATTTGAACGGGAATTAGAATAACATATCATTTGACCATACAATGCATAATCTTTGACAGCAGTAAGAAGGGTTGTTTTTATTCAAACAGATTGGGGCTGTGTATACAGTAATAATAATATGGAAGATTAAAACAGAGCCCATGCTTTAACTTTTGATAAGTAAACCACTGACAAGTGGTAAAATTTCTAGTTTCAGGTTAAATTGACAATTTTACTCATACGTAAATTAATGATTTTAGATCTGTTATGCAGATCAGATTAAAAGGATGCCTCTGTTGAAAATTCACTTTTATGTAAATGAACATTTTAAAATTCCATTGTGCAAACCAGACTTGCAGAGGTGGCTCTATTCAAGGTAATTGCTTATAGAAATAACATGATTACTTTGAACCTGGTTTGTTAAGGATTTTTACATTTTTCTATTTTCTCATTTTTTATTTATTTTAGAAGCAGCCTCGCGATGTTTGTGGAAGCAGGAAAACGTAAGTCTGAAGGACCTCACGACACTTTGCAGAACACATAGTTAGTACATATATTAAGATAGGGTCATGTCAAAGAACACATGCAGCGTCTGAATTTTTGAATCACAAACTACTGTGGTTATTGATTGGATCGGATCAGATTTAATATTAAGGGCATGTCCAGAAGCTGGCTCACTGACTTCACCGAGAACACCAAGGCTGGACTCCCAGCCCTGCTCAAAATAAACATTCGAGGGGCT
>JBBPBX010006944.1:0-66784 GCA_038048925.1 Garcialebias charrua
GTCAGGATTATTAACCCGTCTGCTGTCCGTCTGAAGTTACATCCATCCCACCCTCCACGTTTCTCAGGTGAAGCCAGTCTCTGTGAGTCCTTTATGTCTTCCTGCTGTCCTCCCTCCCGTCTTATTGACAATCACCCTGCCTTCACTGTCCGGTGTATCCTGGATGTTCAGCGTCGGGGACGGGGTTTCCAGTATTTGGTTGACTGGGAGGGCTATGGTCCCGAGGAGAGGTCTTGGATTCCTCGGTCTTTCATTCTGGATCCCAGCCTCATCTCTTCTTTCTTCAGGTCCCATCTTGAGAAACGCCTTAGGTCGCCAAGGGGCGTTTCTTGAGGGGGGGTACTGTGGGGTTTCCTGTTTTGCTTCCTTGCACAGATTTCCTGAGGTCGAGTTAAGGAGTCACAGCTGTCAGCCATCTTCACCAATCAGCTCCAGGACTATTTAAGACTGCTGGCTGGCTTCCTTCAGTGCTGAAGCATACCTACTTTATGACCCTGGTCCATCTGTGCTTGACGTCTTGGACTCCTGGCTACTCTGTGGACCTCCTGTGCTGAACTTCAAAGTTAAGACTCAACTCAGGACCTTTGCAATATACCTCCAGTGAGATCTTCCACCTCCACGCTCTACCCGTGCTCCCCCCCGTGGATAACATTGCCACTGTAAATAAATCATCGTTGTTTTTGTACCCCTGAGTCCGTTTCCTTTCAGTCCATTCATCTGGGTTGTTATTGATACCGTGACACCCTGTAGTTGCTACAACTCTGTACATCACCCTTGTTCTTAAAAATGGGCAACAGCACACTTTTTCAGTCCTCAGGCATTTTCTCACCCTCAAATATGCCATTGAATATTTGAGTCAAAACCCTTACAACCATCTCTCAAAGACATTTCCAAACCTCCACTGGTATGTCATCAGGTCCTACTACCTTCCCCCTCTTCATTCTTTTCAGAGATTTCGGAAATTCACCCTCACCAATCTTTCCCACTTTAGGTCCACAGTTTCTATGACCTCTGCTCTTTTTTCTCTTTCATTCATTAGTTCAACATACTCTTTCCATCTTCCTATCACATTCTCCCCACTTGTTAGAACATTCCTTTCTTTAACAAGCCTAACATGCTGCATATCCTTTCCAGGCTGATCCCTCTGTCTCGCCTATAAGTCCTGGTCTGTGGTTGCGTCAGGAAGGGCATCTGGCGTAAAAACAACTGCCAAGTCTTTGTGTGAGTTTGTTTGCTGTGGCGACCCCTGAGGAAAGGAGCAGCCCCCCCAAAAATGAAATGAATGATGCCAACAGGAATAAACAAAAATATATTTTATTTTCCCTCACAAAGATTTGTTTTACACCCCATAAAGATAAAAATAAATAAATGTTTCAGGGCAAGGATATGCATATTTCATCACAAAACGGAACTTTTAAAGTCAAACGACAGAAAATTTTAAATGAAAGAAAACAAAAAGCCTCTTAACAGGACGAAATGGGAAATTCATAGAAAACAAAAACTTTTATAACAGATCCTGAAGTGATTTCTTGAAGCAGAATAAAACACACATTACCAGCAACATTTTGAAATATACATGAGATGTATGTTTTATATGATAAATATTAGGGATGTGCCGATCGATCGGTCACCGATCATAATCGGTCGATAATCATTAAAGCGTATGTGATCGGCTTTTGCCTTCAATTACCGATCACAGAGCCTGTGATGCGAAGTTTGCTAACTGCAAAACGTGCGACGAAAAAGTACCTCGTGGAGGAATTTCAACGAAGTCCTTCAACACAACAAACCTAATTCGTCATTAAAATGTTTTAATACGTTTTAATAACTTACCAAAAGCCGTCTGCCAGCGCCGCCATAAGCAACACCTGTTAGCATGTAGCCCCACCGAGTAGCCCCACCGAGTCCGCTGCGCAGTTACGGGCAGTCCAGTTTAGCTGCGGCTTCAAAAAGGCTGTCGGCTTTGTTATTCCAAGTTAGCTGGGTGTCCCCCGATATCTTCTGCTTCCAGTCCGACATCGAGGAGAGCTCCAGGAACCTCTGATCGCACAAAGCCGGCTGTCTGCGGCAGCTCTGGTTTAGCATGTTAGCCTTAGCTCATACCATGAGCTGCTGGTCTCGCGCGGTGCTGTGGGAGCGCTCGGCGGAGCGATCGCGGCTGCTGCTCCAGTCCTGAGACATTCACAGAGTTCAGGGAGTGTTTCCAGTTAATTTATCCGTATGAGGCATCCTCTTATGGGAGAAACAGTCCTCCAAAAGCCGACTGCCGAGTCTGGAACTAATGAATGTAAAATGGCGGAGGCGGTATTTTGGTTCCTGGTTCTTCTTCTTCTTCTTCTTCTATAGAGTTTAATGGCGGTTGGCGAACTCATATTAAGCGCATTACCGCCACCTGGTTCCCGCAGGAAGTTGTTCAAAAAAGCACGAAATTATTTAAAAATAATAATAATGATACTTTACGTATTTATAAAGCCATTTGTAAAAACAGCCAACAGTGCAGCTTTAAGTAGCAAATGGGGTATTTTAGTTTTTTATATGAAGTAATAGATGTGTTTTTTTTTAAAACAATAAAAAACCTTTTTTTTTATTGAAAGTTAGTAAGGTAAACATTTTTCTTTGATAATGCAGTTGATAATTACTTTTATTTACTTTGTTCTCTGAAATAAATGAGTAAAAATATGTTTTTGTCTGAATTATGGTGATTTTATGGTTCTGAAAAGAACATGAGTGCTGCTTCTGGCTACAAGATCTGAAAAGTTTTCAGATCTTGTAGCCAGAAGCAGCACTCATAAGTTACAGGCAATCCATCTGATCGGTGATCGGTATATGTGATCGGCACACATATAAGCGATCGGTAATTGTGATCGGTATCGGTGATCGTCACACATAGGTGATCGGTATCGGTATCGGTTTCAAAAAACCTGATCGGCACATCCCTAATAAATATATAAACTCTTCTGTATGTTGAGGCCTAAGATTAAGAAACTGATCTGTTTTTTACAGCTAGGAAATAAAAACGGAACAATTCTTTATATCCTCCTGTATGCAGATGACACCGAATGTTATTTTTACTGGATCTGGCTGGCGGGGGTTGGGGCAGGTTTAATTTGCCCAAGAGTAACCAACTGCATGTTAAACTGCAATACAGATCCTTAAACAACTAAATGGAGGTCTAACAAATCTGAAAACAGATAGCAAGAAAATAATCCATTTTAATTTCAGACAAATATAACAAGTCCACTTATACAGTATTTTATATAATAAACAATTCTAAACTAAAGCATTATTTATAAACTTTCTGAAAATCAGTACAAAGGTGATCAAAGAGAATTCAGTTTTAAGGGATGAAATGTGACCCGACAGATGAGTGAAATATTATGGGATGCTTTCAGATTAAATGTTCCGACATTTATGGATCTGTAAAACTTTGAGTGCAGCAAAGCCAAAATGTGAACCTTTGTCACTAAAACAAATAGTAAAAAAAAAATCAAAGCAGTTTAGTTAATTAAACTGTTTTATGATGATGACTCAGATGAGTGTGAGAAAACAAACGTTGAGCCAAGTTCAGAGAAGACGCTTCGTCTTTAGGCTCATCTGTGTTTGTTCAAATCTGAAATTACACCAGAGCTGAAGATTTCTGCTGGATTCTTTCAAAGAGAATAAAAACATTACTTCTACTGGGTATACTCATTCACAAGGCCCAAAAACAGACCTGCAGAGTCTTTAAAGCCTCTTCTACGCAGACGACACCAAACTTTATCAAATCCAATGAAGCTGAACAGTTCAGCTGGAAATGATCTATTTTATTCAGTCAAATGATTCAGTTCCATAATTTAAACATTTGACATGTTTACTGTATTATTTTATGAATAAAATGTGACATTTGATACGTTTACTATATTGTTTGATGAATAAAATGTGAGTTTATCAGATTTATAAATCATTGTTTTTTGTTTTTATTTACCTTTTATACAACTTTACCAGACCTGGGGTTATATAAAGCACAGTGTATCAGACTATAAATAGTTTTAAATTATTTAAAAAAAAACAGCCGAGTACTGAACTGAAATTTCTATAACTAGATGGAGAAAAAACAAATCTGTTAACTGAAATTACAGAAAAATTGTAAAAAATAAATAAAACAAAATTTTTTTTTTAGCTTAAAATCCTTGAATGTCAAAGACTGATGACTGAAGCGCCTGTGATCCTAACGCACATATGCCAAAGTCAAAGCCCGCGGGCCAGATCCGGCCCGCAAATTAATTATCTATGGCCCCCTGGATGATATTTAATTACTATTAGAAATGGCCCGCAGGCCACAGCTGCCCGCTGGTGTTTTGCACGCACCAACACTACATTCCCCACAATGCAACAGTAGTACGGATGGGGCCGATCCAATCCAGAGTCGTGTCTCATGACCCCAGAGTAACAAGACCCGCCTCACGTCACATTCAGGAAATCCATTTCAAAGTTTGCAGCCAGCTACAGCGTGCGGACTGAGTGAGTAGCACTTTAGCTAACAGCTAGCCAACTTTTTATCGTAACATGTCCGCTGTGTGGAAGTATTTTACACTAAACACCGCATGACAGCAGCGTGCAATGTCTGCAGAGTCATAGCGCCACATTAAACCACGGTCAAGTTAGTTTTACATTGGACATTCGAGCTCCGGGGCTTCAGCGGGACGCCACTCTCACTGAACTGAAACAGGGAGACCGACCGCGGCCAGCTGCGTCCAGTCCGACCCGCTGTCTGACCGTCTCGTAGAAGGGACAGGCTGAGAGCGGCTGACCGAAATCAGAGCATTGAACAAGAAAAACACACAGCTGAAGCCACGGAGCTCAAATGTTCATCGAGAAGTTGCTAAACTTCATCATAATTAATGACCAACAGCTATCAGCTGTAGAAAATGAAGGATTTCGCAGCTTGATACTTGCAGCCAACAGTAAACAATCATAAAAAAGCATATTAATTAAAAAAATCACAAGAAAACTGTATTAAAAAACAAAACGAAACAAACAGCTACATTATAAAACAATGTAAAATACTAAAAGCAGGAGCATGTCTGTGTTGATTTATGCCAAGAACTTAGCAGATGTAAAACTATTTAATATTTTATTTAATTCATTTATTCATTCATCAAAAACTTGGCGACAAAGTAGTAACGTCCCACCCCGGAATCGGGAAAACGGACGTTAAACGAAGATAGATTCATTTAACAGAGACGAAATAAAACAAATTCATCAAAAAGAAAACACTGAATGAAAAGAGTGCAGACAGAAGAAAAAAAATCTTATATCATCCCCTTATAATAAACATTGAACCAGTCCGGCACTTGGCTTGTAGCATATTTGTTTTTTTGGCCCTCTGTGTATTTGACTTTGACACCCCTGCTGTAACGGGTCCAACAGTTTAGCTTGAGGCTACATTAAGGCAGCTCTGGGCGACAGGCAGCCCTCTGACCTGCAGGGGGCGCTGTTTGGGCTACACAGCAGAGTTGAAGACCGTCAGCGGGTCTTTCATTGTGTTGCTGATGAGCCCGGTTTGGGAGTTGGTGCTGTTCTGACTGTGCAGCCTCATCAGGGCTGCATCCTCCCTGCTGCTGACCTTCCTCACAGGTAGCTCCAACCTCAGCCTCTTCCAAAACCGGGACGTCAGCTCTTTGGACTTGTCCCCCTGCCAGCGGACCAGAACCAGAGCCACCCGGGCCCTCCTTAACTCCCTGACCCAGACCTGCCTCTGGACCGGTTTGTACTGGATCAGGATGACCCGCAGGTGTCCGCCCAGCGCCATGCCGTCGATACCGGCCTTCAGCTCCAGCAGAGCCTGGGAGCCCTGCGAGGCGTAGCCTGGACTGATGACCACCAGGAGGCGCCGGCTCCGAGCCACGAAGCTCAGAGTCTCATCTGTAATGGCTGCATGGAGAGATGGAGGGATGAGGGGATGGATGATGGAGTTTTTACACCTGTGCAGGTGAGGAAGTGATTGGGTGTGTACTCACTCCCACCAGGCAGGCTGTCTCTGTCAAAGATGCACACGGAGTACCCGAGCTCGTTCTCCAGCACGCTGCGCAGCGTGGACAGAACAAACTGCTCCTCCTCGCTGTCCCTCGCGTACGAGATGTACACGTCGTACTCCTTGTCATCTGCACGCACACACACAGTCAGGAAACATGGTGAGCTGGGTCAATGTCAATGTCAATTTTATTTATATAGCACATAGAAACAACTGAAGCCGACCAAAGTGCTGTACAGTTAAAACAGATAAAAATAACAAGAGTAAAATGCATCTAGTGCCACTAAAACATAATAAAGTTAACAACAATAAAAACTGCTCAAAATTTGTTCTCAGACTCTGCGAGGATAAAATGCCAAGTGAAACAGATGAGTCTTGAGCAAAGATTTAAAAGTCTCAACAGTCTGAGCTAACCCAACTGCTAACATTTTTTCCTCTAAAAACAGTTGCAAACATCTTTAATTAATCTCAATTGTTTCCATTATTCTACACCAACATACAATGAATTACAGTAGTCCAAACGAGAGGTAATAAACGCGTAAATCACCTTTTCAAGGTCTCTGAAAGAGAGACAAGACTTCACCTTGGCAATGAGTGTTAGCTGGAAGAAACTGGATTTAACAGCATTTATCAGTTTGTCTAATTTAAAAGCACCATCAAAAGTAACTCCCAGATTCCTGACATTGGAGTGGCTGTGTGAAGCCAAGGGGCCAAGAACATTAAGCTTATTATGAAGCTGATGACTTCCCTTTTATTTTCATTTAGATTTATTCGACAGCATGACGTGGGGATGATGATCTGCTTCTTCACCAAGAGAAAACTCTGGAAACGTGTCTTATGAAATGTGAACACAAATGCTTGTTTTGAAAAATAAAAACGCTGATCGTATTGTCGTCAGCCTGGAGCTCACTGCAGGGGATTATGTTTGGACCCGACTAAAGTTTAGGTCTGTGCTGTCCAGTCCTGGTCCTGGAGGGCCACAGACCTGCAGGTTGTAGCGGTTTCTCTGCTCCAACACACCTGATCCGAATGAGTGACTTCTGCAGAACTTCACCTGCTGAAGAGCAGAAGAACATCTAAAACCTGCAGGAGGTGGCCCTCAGGGACTAGTACTGGGCACCACTGGTTCAAGTTAAAGACCGTGTAAAGTAAAATTAAATGTGTGTTTTGAGTTTGTAACACGGCATAAATATGTGTTATTAATCACCCATATAAATCTGACTGATTAAAATCATTGTTTACCTTATAAAATTAAGTCTCAAAAATAATGAAAAAACAATTGTGCCCTGGTCTGAAACGCTGGGGGCGTGTCAGCGCGTGGTTTCAGCGCAGTACTGCGCCCGTGTCCTGCACCCTGAAGATGTTTGCGAAGGTTAGGCTGATTGGTGACTCTAAATTGACCCTAGGTGTGAGTGAGAGAGTGGATGGTTGTTTGGTGTGAGTGAGACAGGTCCCTCTTGTAAATGAGTCCACGTGACTCAACGAGGCTAGCCTGTATAAATAAAGGTTGAATGAATGAATGAATGAAGGCTGGCAGCCTAATTGGAGTTCTCCAGCCCTACTCATTTGAACCTCCAGAGCCAGACTCAGACTCTGAGTCAGACAGTGACCACTGTGACGGTCGGCATCGTTCTTCACAGCCTGAGCTGTGTGTGGAGAGGCAGACAGGTGCAGCAGAGATCCAGTAAACCTGCTCTGTTTTTATCTGAGTTCTGGCTGTAACAGCAGCTCCTTTTTCCAAGAGTTACGCTGTTTTTAGTGCACAAACAACTCTGGTTTTGTTTTTAAAGTTGAGGACACAACTATAATTCATAACTCCGCTGTTATGTGTTTAATAATAAGCGCTATTTTAGAAGATGAGCGGACTCGCTGCACCCGGTCCGACCCGGTCACATCGCATGCGGGGTCTGTGTTGGTGATTAAAATATAGAGTAATCACGTTGATAACTAAGTATGCAATGGACCTGTCGCATTTTCTTAGCAAAAAAGGAGCTATAGCTATTGCTATCTGATGCTATCTGCGATTCGCGAGTGAACGGCTCCACCGAGGCGAAGAAGTAATTTATACGGCTGGAGCTGCAGGGGGTGGGGCTATACTTAAGAAGACCGCGTGACGAAACGCGGTCACATTTAAAACACGCCTAAAAAATCCTGAAACAGACATATCTTTATACACAGTTTGATCTATAACTCCAAAATTAATTGAGCTACAATTTTGAGACTTTTTACTCATTTACAAGATTACAATTATGACATTTATAATGTTTATTGAAGAAAATATTGAAATTCACTTCACACAGTCTTTAAAGTTTAAACATGGCCAAACGGTAAAGGTTTTGTCTACAACTGCTTTTATTTAATAAAAGTTTATTACATGATGGTGACGTGCAGGTTTTGCACCAAGTTGGACCGTCGCTGGGACAACTGTCCTCATGTTGACACAGGGACATCCCAGGTTCTGCTTCGGTTTATCCCACAATCATGGGATACAGTACTGTATTGAACTCCTCGCAATGTTTGGCCTCAACAGGAAGTTTGTGCCAAAAAGTTGTTCAGCGTGATTCCAGGTGACATTTTTTATGTCATGTCTCTAACAAATAATAATAAAAAAAGTTAAAAAACAAAAACAACTGGACTTTTCTTCCCCCGGGAGGCTTCATCAATTCTAAAATGTAAAGTGTGTGCAGTTCCAAGCTTTACAGAACAAGAGGTCTGGTTGTGTATTTATATTCAGCTGCAGGTAAGACAGGAGCTACTCGCCCGGCACTATGGACGCTCGTTAGACTCTGTCTGGCTCACAAGACAGATGGTTGGTCTCCTGCATGAAGGTGTGGATTGGAGTGGAGCTGACCAGGAATCATACCTAAAGCTGCATTGGAAGTTTCTGAAGTTGAAATCTGAGACATCCTCCACTGTTTAAAGCTGTTTTTTCTCGTTTGACGTAAATGTCTTCCTTCACCAACCTCTCAAACCATCTGTCTTTTCTGTCCAAAATATCATGATTAGGACTGTCATTTTATTTATTTTTAAATGCTATAGTTACGGTTGGCTTGGTTTTCCACAGTTATCCTTTAGTTTGCGGCTATAGGCTTAGACTGAGGACAAACTGCCACATTTCCTCACTCTGATGTTCACGTTAGTTCTATCAATAACAAGTTTTTCTTTGTGTTTATTTTCACAGAAACCACACATGGACCATAGAAACATCACCTGGACTATAGAAACATCACCTGGACAATATAAACCACACCAGGACCATATAAACCACACATGGACTACAGAAACATCACCTGGACCAAAGAAACATCACATGGACTATAAGAATGTCACCTGGACCACAGAAACCACACCTGGACTATAGAAACATCCCCTGGACTATAGAAACATCCCCTGGACTATAGAAACATCACCTGGACCATAGAAACCACACATGGACTATAGAAATATCACCTGGACCATAGAAACCACACATGGACTATATAAATATCACCTGGACCATAGAAACATCCCCTGGACTATAGAAACATCCCCTGGACTATAGAAACATCCCCTGGACTATCGAAACATCCCCTGGACCATAGAAACATCCCCTGGACTATAGAAACATCACCTGGACCATAGAAACATCCCCTGGACTATAGAAACATCACCTGGACCATAGAAACATCCCCTGGACTATAGAAACATCCCCGGGACTATAGAAACATCCCCTGGACTATAGAAACATCACCTGGGGCCTCATGTACAAAGACTTGCGTAGATTTCTTACTGAAAAGTCACGTACGGACAAATCCAGAAAAGTGTCCACGCACAAAAAAATCCAGATTTATCAAACTGTGCGTACACCGGAATCCACGCACATTCCTTATGTACAACACAATCAACGTGGAATTCAGCGCACATGAGAGAGTGGCCGACTCCGCCCTTGACACGCCTCCGTATGAATATGCAAAGTCATTCAAATATGCCATGCACGACAGGAATGTCGTCTCTGCTCCATTGCAAACCATGTCGGAACGTGGAAAAAAGAGGAACTTCACGGACTGTGAACAGAAATCACTTCTGAGTGAGGCAGAGAAGCACGGAAAAAGGCTTCATTCGGCACGCACAGTGCAAAACAAACCATCCACTTTTAAATAAGAAGTTGACCAAGCTGATCTAACATGCCTGTATAGCTTAGTGGCGAACGCGCCCGCCCTTCGTCCCAAAGGTCGTGAGATCGACTCCCGCTTGGTACAATGTTTTTTTTTTCATTCCAGATTTAAAGACCACAGGAAAACTATTGAATGAAACAACAAGAAATAGAACAATACATGAAATGAAAGGAAGCAGACGATTTATTGTTTTGTAAATAGTTTTCATGTGTATTTCAATCTGGAACGAAAAAAAAAGAAAAACGTTGTACCATGCGGGAGTCGATCTCACGACCTTTGGAACTAAAGGCAAGCGCTTTACCCACTGACCTAAACGTAGGCGTGTTAATACACCTTGGTTAACTTCTTATCTAAAGAAATTACATCTCATTGTTGTCAATATTGTTGCCACTATCTGGCGCATGCTTTTATATCCACTCATCTAATTGCGTCCATGTGGATGTAATAATCGTTAATCATGTGTGTTTGGTGGGATTTATGATTGTTTTCACATCGTGGACACGGTTTCACAGATCACCTGTAAGTGTCGCCAAAGGAACAATAACCACAGAAACGTGCGTACGCCAACAGGGGAGCAGCCGTGGATTTCTACGTGGATGCGCAGATATTCCCGTTCATATCAGATTTGATACATACGCCACTTTGCGTGGAAAGTGACGTGCGCAATGTTTTTGTGCGCACGCATGGTTGATACATGAGGCCCCAGGACCATAGAAACCACACATGGACTATATAAATATCACCTGGACCATAGAAACATCCCCTGGACCATAGAAACATCCCCTGGACTATAGAAACATCCCCTGGACTATAGAAACATCCCCTGGACTATAGAAACATCCCCTGGACTATAGAAACATCCCCTGGACCATAGAAACATCCCCTGGACTATAGAAACATCCCCTGGACTATAGAAACATCACCTGTACCATAGAAACATCCCCTGGACTATAGAAACATCACCTGGACCATAGAAACATCCCCTGGACTATAGAAACATCCCCTGGACTATAGAAACATCACCTGTACCATAGAAACCACACCTGGACTATAGAAACATCACCTGGACCACATAAACTATACCTGGACCATAGAAACATCACCTGGACCACATAAACCATACATGGACTATAGAAATATCACCTGGACCATAGAAACATCACATGGACCATAGAAACCACACCTGGACCATAGAAACCACACCTGGTCCATAGAAACTACACATGGACTACAGAAACATCACCTGGACTATATAAACATCACCTGGACCATAGAAACCACACATGTACCATAAAAACCACACCTGGACCATAGAAACCACACCAGGACCATAGAAACCACACCTGGACCATAGAAACCACACATGGACTATAGAAACGTCACCTGGACCATAGAAACCACACATGGACTATAGAAATATCACCTGGACCATAGAAACATCACCTGGACTATAGAAACATCACCTGGACCATAGAAACATCACCTGGACCATAGAAACATCACCTGGACCATAGAAACTACACATGGACTATAGAAACCACACCTGTACCATAGAAACCACACATGGACTGTAGAAACATCACCTGGACCATAGAAACATCACCTGGACTATAGAAACATCACCTGGATTATAGAAACATCACCTGGACTATAGAAACATCACCTGGACAATAGAAACTACACATGGACTACAGAAATATCACAGGGACCATAGAAACATCACTGGACAATAGAAATGTCACCTGGACCACATAAACCACACCTGGACCACAAAAACCACACCTGGACCATAGACAGCACACCTGGACCATAGACAGCACACCTGGACTATAGAAACATCACCTGGACTATAGAAACATCACCTGGACCATAGAAACCACACCTGGACTATAGAAACATCACCTGGACTACAGAAATGTCACCTGGACCATAGACAGCACACCTGGACTATAGAAACATCACCTGGACTACAGAAATGTCACCTGGACCACAGAAACCACACCTGGACCACAGAAACCACACCTGGACCATAGACAGCACACCTGGACCATAGACAGCACACCTGGACTATAGAAACATCACCTGGACTATAGAAACATCACCTGGACCATAGAAACCACACCTGGACCATAGAAACCACACCTGGACTATAGAAACATCACCTGGACTATAGAAACATCACCTGGACTTTAGAAAGATCAACTGGACTATAGAAACTACACCTGGACTATAGAAACCAAACCTGGACTATAGAAATGTCACCTGGACCACAGAAACCACACCTGGACCATAGAAACATCACCTGGACCACAGAAACATCACCTGGACCATAGAAACCACACATGGACTATAGAAATATCACCTGGACCATAGAAACCACACATGGACTATAGAAACATCACCTGGACTATAGAAACATCACCTGGACTTTAGAAAGATCAACTGGACTATAGAAACCACACCTGGACTATAGAAACATCACCTGGACTATAGAAACATCACCTGGACTTTAGAAAGATCAACTGGACTATAGAAACTACACCTGGACTATAGAAACCAAACCTGGACTATAGAAATGTCACCTGGACCACAGAAACCACACCTGGACCATAGAAACATCACCTGGACCATAGAAACATCACCTGGACCATAGAAACCACACATGGACTATAGAAATATCACCTGGACCATAGAAACCACACATGGACTATATAAATATCACCTGGACCATAGAAACATCCCCTGGACCATAGAAACATCCCCTGGACCATAGAAACATCCCCTGGAATATAGAAACATCCCCTGGACTATAGAAACATCCCCTGGACTATAGAAACATCACCTGGACTATAGAAACATCACCTGGACCATAGAAACATCCCCTGGACTATAGAAACATCCCCTGGACTATAGAAACATCACATGTACCATAGAAACATCCCCTGGACTATAGAAACATCACCTGGACCATAGAAACATCCCCTGGACTATAGAAACATCCCCTGGACTATAGAAACATCACCTGTACCATAGAAACCACACCTGGACTATAGAAACATCACCTGGACCACATAAACTATACCTGGACCATAGAAACATCACCTGGACCACAGAAACCATACATGGACTATAGAAATATCACCTGGACCATAGAAACATCACATGGACTATAGAAATGTCACCTGGACCACAGAAACCACACCTGGACCATAGAAACCACACCTGGTCCATAGAAACTACACATGGACTACAGAAACATCACCTGGACTATATAAACATCACCTGGACCATAGAAACCACACATGTACCATAGAAACCACACCTGGACCATAGAAACCACAACTGGACCATAGAAAACACACCTGGACCATAGAAACCACACATGGACTATAGAAACGTCACCTGGACCATAGAAACCACACATGGACTATAGAAATATCACCTGGACCATAGAAACATCACCTGGACTATAGAAACATCACCTGGACCATAGAAACATCACCTGGACCATAGAAACATCACCTGGACCATAGAAACTACACATGGACTATAGAAACCACACCTGTACCATAGAAACCACACATGGACTGTAGAAACATCACCTGGACCATAGAAACATCACCTGGACTATAGAAACATCACCTGGACTATAGAAACATCACCTGGACTATAGAAACATCACCTGGACTATAGAAACATCACCTGGACTATAGAAACATCACCTGGACCATAGAAACTACACATGGACTATAGAAATATCACCGGGACCATAGAAACATCACTGGACAATAGAAATGTCACCTGGACCACATAAACCACACCTAGACTACAGAAATGTCACCTGGACCACAGAAACCACACCTGGACCACAGAAACCACACCTGGACCATAGACAGCACACCTGGACCATAGACAGCACACCTGGACTATAGAAACATCACCTGGACTATAGAAACATCACCTGGACCATAGAAACCACACCTGGACTATAGAAACATCACCTGGACTATAGAAACATCACCTGGACTTTAGAAAGATCAACTGGACTATAGAAACTACACCTGGACTATATAAACCAAACCTGGACTATAGAAATGTCACCTGGACCACAGAAACCACACCTGGACCATAGAAACATCACCTGGACCACAGAAACCTAACCTGGACTATAGAAACATCACCTGGACCACAGAAACCATACCTGGACTATAGAAACATCCCCTGGACTATAGAAACCATACCTGGACTATAGAAACATCCCCTGGACTATAGAAACATCACCTGGACCATAGAAACCACACATGGACTATAGAAATATCACCTTGCACCTGGTGATGAGCAGCTGAGGCTGAGGTCAGGTGAGAGTTGTGCTTGGTTTTACATGGCAGGAGACAGGTAAGCCAAACAAATGCAAACAAATGCAATTAAATTCAGGTAAAACAAGCCAAATATATTAAATTAAATCAACATTTAACGTTTTGATTTAAAACATTTATGTGTATTTTTTTAACATAAAAAATACTGTTCATATTAACCTCTACCTGTTGATTCAAAAAACTAGACGAGGAGACGGTGAGTGACTTGGAAATTTTTCTGGACCAGTGTTTTGACAGTTTCGTGATGGGTAAGACAAAAGAAAACACCACGCCCGCACAAACATCTAAGCGCACGCGTTCAGAGAGTTCTCTGGGCGCGTCCGGGTCCCCAGAGAAGAGTTTTACAGAGATATTAGAATCGATTGATAAAAAACTATCTAGTTTGGATGCTAGACTTTTTTTAGTTGAGGTTTTGCACAAAGAATTTGAAAAACTCAGAGAATCCTTAGAGTTCAGTCAAGCCCAGGTGACGTCACTCGCTGCAGAGAACCATGCACTGCGAGGCGACGTGAAACATCTAACAGAGCAGGTGACGCGGATGTCAGGTGAAAGCAGGAAATACAAAGAGTCCATCCTGGATTTACAAAGCAGAAGCATGATAGATAATCTTGTTTTTTCTGGGATATCAGAGCGAGGGGGGGAGGGAGGACGCTGAAGCTACAATCCGTGACTTCATTGAACACCAGCTGAAACTCCCGAGCGAAAAGGTAAGATCAATCACTTTTGATCGCGTTCACAGGATTGGATCTAAAAGGTCGGATAGCTTGCGTCCACGAGCAATGGTGGTTAAATACGAGCATTATAAACAAAAAATGCAGGTTATCAGACAGGGCAGAGAACTGAGGGGGGCGAAATTTAGCGTTAATGATCAATATCCAAAAGAAACAGACAGAAGACGCGTTTTGTTCCCTATCAGAAAGAAATTTATTTCTGAAGGAGCCAAGGCTTCTGTATCTGTTGACAGGCTTTATGTTAACGGTCAGTTGTACAGGGAGCTGGACGTCACTCCGTGGCTGTATTAGATAAACAGCAGGTTAGTATATGGTTGGTTTGGCAGGTAGGTTTGGAGCAGGGCTGGTCAACGTGCGGCCCGCGGGCCAAGTCTGGCCCGCTGGTGAACTAAGTGGTCCATCAATGGGAACAATAAAAAATAAAGAAAAAATACAGTATAATAGTTTTATTCATAACAAATATATTTATTGATTAGAAGTACTGATAAATAACACATGAGCGCTTGGCTTTTTGATGATTATGGCCCGTGGGTGGTTTAGTTGAGTAGTCCTGGTTTAATGCTCGTTACACTGGAGGTGAATTAATTAGTTTTTGTAAATGAAATTTAAAGCACAGCTCGGTGTCTGCACTGGTGAAGGTAAATGTCACAGTGGTTATCGTTTGATTTTGTTGTTGTTTTTTGCTTGTTTGTTTTTGTTTTAATTTGATCTTGTTTGTCTCTTTCTTTTGACTTCTCTATATCATTTGTTAGCACACAAACACAAGGGCAGATATACACCCATGCCAGTCCACACATGTACCTCATAAAGAAACACAACCATGATGTCTATTCTAGAACAACACTTAGATTATTTCTTAATGATAAATAGTCAACCCTCAAGGATTATGTTTGTACCTGTATTTTTTTTAATCCTATTTTATTTTTTTGTGATGATGGGTGTGGTTTATCTATATTCTCACAATCACTAATATGGGCACTTTAAGTTTTGTCACATGGAATATTAATGGAGCCTAGGGCTGCAACAACGAATCGATAAAATCGTTAAAAATCGATTATTAAAAGTGTTTGCAACGAATTTCATCATCGATTCGTTGTGTCGCGCGATTATGTGTCTTTCTGCACGTCGCGGAGCCGTTTTGTTCAGCTGCAAAACAGTGTCAACGCTAGCTGACTGAATAAAGTTGAAAAAAAAAACTGCAGCGCGCCTTGAGCGGAGCGAGCAGAAGCAACAGAGCAGAGAGGAGGGGTGTGTTCCGCGGAAGTTTCAAATGGCCGACGCAGTAAAAGCTGTCCGACCCAAGTTGTCAAAAGTGTGGGAGCACTTCACGCTTAACAAAGTTAAAAAATGCGTAACGTGCAAGCTTTGCAAAATTGACTTGACATGGCACGGTAGCACCACGATGATGATACAGCACCTGAAACGTAAATATGTCGGCGTCATCGCTGAGGATGAAGGGAGCTCAACAGCAGGGTTGTCTGTTCTGTTTCCAAGTGAGAAAATGTAACGTGAGTCTCTCCAGTAGCTGCCTGAAGCTGCTGGTTGTTAGCTGATTCATGACAGTGATAAGAGAACGTGTGTGTTAGCAAGCTACCCGCTCTCCCCCTCGTTTTAACACCTGTGTGCGGGAGTCAACGGGGGTCATACAGGGGGAAGTCCCTAACACCACCCCCACAGAACCATTTGGACCCCAGCAGAACCAAACAGGCTGTGTCTCAATTCAGGGGCTGCATCCTCATGAGTGCGCATTTGTCGGCCGCATACGTCATTACCCCGCGCGGAGGACCGTCCCAATTCGAAGACTCCTCCTCATGCGGCCGAGGAATGCGGCCTACTTCCTGCCGAAATCGAAGGATGCATCCGTGGAACCTTCAAGACGGAGGCTATCCCAGAATTCATAGCGCCAGCAGAGATTTCGCGGGGGGGGGGGACTTTCTGCGTGCAGGGTCGGGGCTGCTGCGTGTTGTTGAGTCATCAGCTCGTTCTGACAACAACCTCAGCGCGAATATTCATTCAACCTTTATTTAGTCATCTCAAACAACCTCAGCTCGAATATATCTCATTAAAATTTTACTACAGAAATGACTAAAAAAAATGTGTTAGCTGAATATACAGTATATTAGTGTTTCTGAGTTTACTGTTTTTGAAGAACTGATTACAAATCAGATTATTTTACACGTGCGTAGCAAGGATTTTCTGAGGGGCAATCTTTTAAAACCCAGAGTGGACCTATGAAATGCAAGTTGTCCAGTAGCTCAGTTGGTTAATCAACTTGCGATTGGTGCAGAGATACTTTTCTCGAAGCTGGTTCGAATCTCACTCGGTACGGTTAAAACTTATTTTACGTTTGTCTTTTATTGGATAAAAAAAAAGGAGTTTCACAAACTCCTTCCTTTTAATCTCAGTCCTCATTTTTTTATCCAATAAAAGACAAACGTAAAATAAGTTTTAACCGTACCGAGTGAGATTCGAACCAGCTTCGAGAAAAGCATCTCTGCGCCAACCGCATGTTGATTAACCAGCTGAGCTACTGGACAACTTGATTTTCGTAGGTCCACTCTGGGTTTTAACAGATCGCCCTTTATAAGCTGATTTATAATCAGTTCTTAACAAACAGTAAACTCAGAAACACTAATATATATACATGTATTCAGCTAACTAATATATTTTAGCGGCGTCCCTTCTCTTTCCACACACACCAAGCGGCACACAAGAACTTCCCACCCACTTCAAGAGAACGCCCCACCCACTTCAAGGCCGGCAAACCTGAAGGCTAGACCGTCCCATTTCAGCAGTTTCGCTCAGCCCACCCGGTCTTGTGAGTGCGTGGCCTACTCGGCCCAGCTAGGCTGGGTCCTCATGAAGACGCGGCCCCTGAATTGAGACGCAGCCACAGTGTGTGTGCGTGTGGGTGTGTTACTTTTTATTTAATTTAATTGGCAGTGTTAGAAGCAGTGTTAAAAATGTGATTTATAAATAAATCTAAAACAAAGCTGGTAATAATTAAATGATTAAGCTTCAGGTTTTAATTTGTTGGCAACGTCTGAGTGAAGACACTGCATGTATGGAAGGATGAATTGCATTTATTTATCATTTATATATTGGTCCAACAGCTCAGGAGGACATTTAAAATGCTTTATTTTTCCCACTTCATAAAAAAGTATATTTTTGTGTACATTTATTTATTTTTAAGGTATTTGACCAACATTTTTTATTTATTATTTGTCAACATTGTGCTTACTGAATAGTAAAGTAGCAACTTGTTTTTTGTCTAATTTGCTGTCATTCAAGTGTTCTATTTTTGAATAAAGAGGTTGAAAAAATAACTCATTTTGTCAATTCATCGATGAATCGAAAAAATAATCGACCGATTAATCGATTATTGAAATAATCGTTAGTTGCAGCCCTAATGGAGCCGGTAGCCAACATACAAATATAGAATCTTTGACAAGATCAAAAGATTAAAGGCAGATGTTGTGTTACTCCAAGAAATTCATAGATTACCATCAACTGTGGATGAGCTAAAATCTGCTGTTTCCTGATGTATTTTCAGCCTGCTATAATTCGAGACAGAGGGGGGTAGCAATACTAATACATAAAGAGTCAGAGAGTCAGAGTCAGAGAGTCTTTATTGTCATTTGCACCGCATGTGGTACATGTGATGAAAACGAGATTATGTACACGGGGTCCCAGTTACATCCAACAACAAATGAAAGAGAAAAACAGTAATAACATCTAGAACTAACTAAGAAAAACATCAACTAGTAATACACTAAGCCTAATATAGTTGAAATAAACAGCAGCACGAACATGAGTTTGTATGAGCAGATGGTCACAGATGAACACAGATGAACACAGCAACAAGAAAACAGATCAGCATCAGTATGATGTGATATTTTGCAGTGTTTATTTTTTATTTTATTTTTATTTATTCATGAGTCTAACAGCCTCAGGGTAGAAGCTGTTCCTCAGTCTAGTGGTTCTACACTTGATGCTCCTCAACCTCCGTCCTGAGGGGAGTGGGGCAAAGAGTGAGTGTGCTGGATGAGTGAGGTCTTTCATGATGCAGGTGGCTCTTTTCCTGCATCTGGAGGTGTAAATGTCTGTGATTGTGGGGAGACTGACTCCAACAGACTTCTGTGCAGCCTTCACCACTCTCTGCAGAGCTTTCCTCTCTTCAACTGTGCAGCCTCCATGCCACACGTTGATGCTGGAGCACAGGACGCTCTCCACTGCACACCTGTAGAACGAGGTGAGAACTGGGCTGCTCAGACCAGCACGTCTCAGCCGTCTGAGGAAGTAGAGTCTCTGATGACCTTTCTTGATCAGGCTGGTGGTGTTGTTGCTCCAGCTGAGGTTATCATTCATGTGTACACCCAAGTATTTGTAGCTGGAGACCACTTCCACTGCAGACCCACCTATTTTCAGTGGGGCATGGGTGTGTTTGTTCCTTCTGAAGTCCACAATCATCTCCTTTGTCTTCTTCACATTCATGTGAAGATTATTCTCTTTGCACCAGCTCTCCAGGTGTTCCACCTCCTGTCTGTAGCTGGACTCATCATTGTTTGTGATGCATCCCACCACCGCTGTATCATCTGCAAACTTAACAATATGACAGCCTGGAAGTGTGGCTGTACAATCATATGTGAGCAGAGTGAACAGAAGGGGGCTCAGCACACATCCCTGAGGAGAGCCAGTGCTGAGGGTTATGGTGGAGGAGGAGAAGTTGTGGATCTTCACGGACTGTGGTCTGTCTGTTAAGAAGTCTAGTACCCAGTTACAAATAGAGGGGCTTAGTCCAAGTGTAGATAGTTTGTCTATCATAAAAATGTTAACTTCACAATATTAGACAATAATAGATCCTCACGGTAGATATAGCATATTAAAATGATCCATATTCAGTCTAAAATATTGTATTGTTAGTGTATATGGGCCAAATGGACACCGCCATTTTTTTCATGATCTCTTTTCTATTCTATCAAATCACATGGACTGCGCAATGGTGATGGGAGGTGACCTTAACTTGGGTTTATATGATAAAATGGACAGGCTAAATACAGTAGGAGCTCAACGAGGCTGGCAATCCATAAATGTAGTAAAACAGTACATGAGTGATTATGGACTCTGCGATGCATGGCGTTCTCTTCACCCTGATAGCAGAGAATATTCTTTCTTTTCACATGTGAATAAATCTTATTTTCGTCTAGATTATTTCATAGTAAGCAATTCATTGCTGACTAACATTTCAGACACTAAGATACACCCTATTACTGTCAGTGATCATGCACCAGTTACAATAAATGTAGCTAATAATAAAGAAAACCCAAAAAGTATAAACTGGAGATTAAATACCTCACTGCTAAAAGACGAAGAATTTATACAATATGTTAAAAATGAATGGACGCTGTATTTGGAGTTTAATGACTTGCCAGGAACATCAGCATGTACACTCTGGGAGGCTGGGAAGACAGTTATGAGAGGAAAAATAATATCCTATTCAACAAATAAAAAGAAAAAAGAAAATAAACGTATTGAGGAATTAGAGAAATCCATAAAATTACTAGAAGGTATACAAGGAGAAGATATACAAAAAAAACTACGCAAAACAAAGTTAGAATTAAATAAATTTATTGATAAAAAGAACAAATTCTTGGTAGAAAGGCTTCGATTAGAACATTTTGAACACAGTAATAAATCAGGGAGCTTTTTAGCAAACCAACTCAAATTAAACAAAGAAAAAACATCTATATACGGTATTAAAGACACAAATGGAAATATAACTTATGATGAGGGAAAAGTAAAGTGTTTTTAGAGATTTTTATAAAACTATATACTCCACAAATAAATCCAACAGATGAGGATATCAATCAATTCTTGGATAGAGTAACACTTCCAAAATTAAACAGTAGTCAATCATCAGACCTAGACTCACCATTAACATCAGCAGAACTCCATGAAGCAATAAAAAAAATGCCAAATAAAAAATCTCCTGGTCTAGATGGCTTTCCAGCAGAATTTTGGAATATATTGGAACCAATATTTTACAGAGTGCTATTAGAATCAGAAGAAAATGGCAGGCACATATGAATTCAGCCAACATTAGTCTCCTTTTAAAATCAGGCAAGGACCCAGTATTGCCTACAAGTTATCATCCCATCTCGCTTATTAATGTCGATGTTAAAATAATTTGTAAAGCCCTCTCTAAAAGATTAGAGAGGATAACTCCTTTCATTATTCATCCAAATCAAACTGGATTTATAAAAGGAAGACATTCGACTACAAACACTCGCAGATTATATAATTTAATAGAGTATTCATATAGTAAAAATATTGAAACAGCTATTTTATCTTTAGACGCAGAAAAAGCATTCGATAGAGTAAATTGGATTTTTTTTTATATGCTACCTTGATTAAATTTGGATTTGGAAAATATTTTATTAATTGGTTGAAAATACTATATAACTCACCAAAAGCATGTGTCAGGACAAATAATCAAATATCTTCAAGCTTTTGTTTAGAGAGGGGCACAAGACAGGGATGCCCACTTTCACCAGCATTATTTGCTATGTTTATTGAACCTTTAGCAGCAGAAATAAGGCAAACTGCTGACATTAAAGGCATACAGTGTAAAAATATAGAACATAAAATTAGTCTATATGCTGACAATGTTTTATTTTTTCTTCAAAACTCAGAAAACTCTATATCTAATGTTATCAAATTAATAAACTCATTCTCACAAGTTTCTGATTATTCTATAAATTGGTCAAAATCTACAGCTCTTCCAATAAATTATGTGTTTAATACTTCTTTAAATGAAAAACTACAATCAGGTAACATTACATACTTGGGTATTAAGATTTCTCATAGATTAGAAGACTTAATAAAATTAAATCATATACCACTTTTAAAGAAAATTGAAGACGATCTTACTAGATGGAAATCTCTACCAATTTCACTTATGGGAAGAGTTGCCTCAGTAAAGATGATGGTCTTGCCGAGAATAAATTATTTATTCTCAATGATTCCAAATAAACCTTCAAATGAATGGTTTAAGTCCTTGGATTCTTTCATATCTAAATTCCTTTGGAAAAACAAAACTCCACGTATTAGCTTAAAAACACTACAGAAATCTAAAGAAACCGGAGGATTAGAACTTCCAAACTTTTATCACTACTATTTAGCAAATAGGTTAGAATATATTTCAAAGTGGCTAAATCCAAATGCACTAGATGTTACTTGGTTAGATATAGAGCAAACTTTATGTAATAATATTAGGGTTTCAGATCTGCCATTTATTAGTATTAATATAAAAAACATGTCTGCTTTAAAAGTATCAGTATTAGCTCATCTCTGACAGCATGGTGGGAATATCTGAAAATGACAAAGTCTTCACTACTCCCATGCAGACAAACACCCATCTGGAACAATCCTGACATACAGAAAGAAAATAATATGTTAAATTTCTCAGGTTGGAGACTTAAGGGAATTGAACGTCTGGAACACATATTTGATGGTGTAGACTTTATTTCATTTAATGAATTAATAATACAATATGGCATTGACAATAAATACTTTTTAGAATATCAACAAATCAAGTCTATTGTAAAAAAGAAATTTAAGCTTAATAGAGAATTCATTAAAGCTGCAGTATGTAGCTTTTTTTATGAACATATTTCTTCACTCTGTCACTACCTCCTGACAGACTGATGTTAGCCAGGTAATCTCTGAAAAAATTTAAAAAAAATATTGTCCCCTTGCTTCTCCAGGTGGTAAATAAGCATTTCTAAAAAGAAAAGGTGACCCGCCATTTTCCAGCCAATAAAAACAGAGTTTGTAACCAGCCAATAAAAACAGAGCTTGAATTTGAATCAGCCAATAAAAACAGAGCTTGAATTTGAAATTCAACAGACCACAAGGGGGCAGAGCCACATATGGCTCTGAGGGGGAGGGATCAGAATGCTTTGCCTGTTGAAAATATTTCTAACTGCTGCAGTTCTACAGAAACTGCATACTGAACCTTTAATGTTTATGTTTATGTTTATGTTTATTAAATTTGTTCATTTTTTTACAAAAGAAACAATACAAGGCAATCTCATAATGATAGTGTACAAAATGTAAAAAAATGAAAGGTGGCAGAAAGAAGAATAAATCTTATTATATCTGCCCCTTATCTCCAACAATCAGATTAAACAACAGTAGTCAAACCATGTAAACAATAATAATCTTCAACCAACTTTTTCCAACAGTCAGGTTAAACAATAATATTCTTCAACCAACAGTACAAAATTACTAACTCTTTTTAATTTTCTAACTAACAGTACAAAATGACTAACTCTTTCTAATTTTCTAACTAATACAATACACATTACGTTATTTCACATATATTTTTTTAACACATTTGTTTTGATCATTTTTTTAAATGTAAACATTGACTTGGCATTTTTAACTACATTCTCCAAGCCATTCCATAATCTAATTCCCTGGATTGAGGTAGAACGTCCCTTCAAACTGGTTCTGAATTGTGGTTTTACAAACAACTCTGTTCCCTTAAGATTATAACAACTTTGTCTTTTAACAAAGTGCATTTGGATATTTAAAGGTAATGCATTATTTTGAGCTCTATACATAACTGATAAAATATTATAGTCTACCAAATCATGGAACTTCAATAATTTTAGTTATTAATCTTATTAATCTTAAACAACCCAAATTGTTATCTAAAATATACAAGAAATTGTCTAGAATAGATGACTCCATAATACTTCCTGTTGTAAAATGGGAGACAGATTTGTCAGTCAACTTTGACCAAAACACTTGGTCTCAAATATGTTTAAAAACATTTAAAATGACTAGAATATCTAAGTTACAATTAATACAGTATAAAGTTCTCTATAGAGTACACTATACAGGTCAGCGAATGTTTAAGATGGGATTTACATCATCCAACAATTGCTCACAGTGCACAAGTAATATACCTGATTATTATATTCACGCACTCTGGTTCTGTCCACCCGTTTAGAGGTTCTGGGTACAGGTATCAGAGTCAGAGAGTCTTTATTGTCAATTGCACCGCATGTGGTACATGTGATGAAAACGAGATTATGTACACGGGGTCCCAGTTACATCCAACAACAAATGCAAGAGAAAAACAGTAATAACATCTAGAATTAACTAAGAAAAACATCAACTAGTAATACACTAAGCCTAATATAGTGGGAATAAACAGCAGCACGAACATGAGTTTGTATGAGCAGATGGTCACAGATGAACACAGATGAACACAGCAACAAGAAAACAGATCAGCATCAGCATGATGTGATATTTTGCAGTGTTTATTTTTATTTTATTTTTATTTATTCATGAGTCTAACAGCCTCAGGGTAGAAGCTGTTCCTCAGTCTAGTGGTTCTACATTTGATGCTCCTCAACCTCCGTCCTGAGGGGAGTGGGGCAAAGAGTGAGTGTGCTGGGTGAGTGAGGTCTTTCATGATGCAGGTGGCTCTTTTCCTGCATCTGGAGGTGTAAATGTCTGTGATGGTGGGGAGACTGACTCCAACAGACTTCTGTGCAGCCTTCACCACTCTCTGTAGAGCTTTCCTCTCTTCAACTGTGCAGCCTCCATGCCACACGTTGATGCTGGAGCACAGGACGCTCTCCACTGCACACCTGTAGAACGAGGTGAGAACTGGGCTGCTCAGACCAGCACGTCTCAGCCGTCTGAGGAAGTAGAGTCTCTGATGACCTTTCTTGATCAGGCTGGTGGTGTTGTTGCTCCAGCTGAGGTTATCATTCATGTGTACACCCAAGTATTTGTAGCTGGAGACCACTTCCACTGCAGATCCACCTATTTTCAGTGGGGCGTGGGTGTGTTTATTCCTTCTGAAGTCCACAATCATCTCCTTTGTCTTCTTCACATTCATGTGAAGATTATTCTCTTTGCACCAGCTCTCCAGGTGTTCCACCTCCTGTCTGTAGCTGGACTCATCATTGTTTGTGATGCATCCCACCACCGCTGTATCATCTGCAAACTTAACAATATGACAGCCTGGAAGTGTGGCTGTACAATCATATGTGAGCAGAGTGAACAGAAGGGGGCTCAGCACACATCCTTGAGGAGAGCCAGTGCTGAGGGTTATGGTGGAGGAGGAGAAGTTGTGGATCTTCACGGACTGTGGTCTGTCTGTTAAGAAGTCTAGTACCCAGTTACAAATAGAGGGGCTTAGTCCAAGTGTAGATAGTTTGTCTATCAGAGTTTGGGGGATCATGGTGTTGAAGGCAGATGTGAAGTCCACAAAGAGCAGACGCACGTATGAGTCCTTCTGATCCAGGTGGGTGAGAGCAGTGTGGACCACGGAAGAAATGGCGTCCTCTGTTGATCGGTTCTCACGGTATGCGTATTGATGAGGGTCCTCGTTGATGTTGACGGTTGCCTTGATGTGGGACATGACCAGTTTCTCAAAACATTTAGCGACTACCGGGGTGAGGGCCACTGGTCTATAGTCATTCAGACCAGTCACTGTGGAGCTCTTTGGGACTGGGATGATGGTCGCGGTCTTCAGGCAGGTGGGAACTGACTCCAGTGCAAGTGAGGTGGTGAAGATGTCAGCCAGCACCTCACAGAGCTGGTCCGCACATTCCTTCAGAACTTTCCCTGGGATGTTGTCTGGTCCGGTTGCTTTATGAGGATTAATCTTTCTGAGACTGCCTCTCACTTCTGCTGCGGTCACTCTGAGATGCTCTTCATCTGGTGATGAGGTGAGTCTGGTGCTAGCTGGTCTGTTTGGATCATCAAAACGTGCATAAAACTTATTGAGGGCATCAGGCAGAGATGGGTCCCTGGGGCATTGTTTGTTCTTGCCTTTGTAATCTGTTATGCATTTAATACCCTTCCACATGCTCCGTGGGTCTTGTGAGGTGAACTGTCCCTCGATCCTCTGTGCATACGTGGCCTTGGCCTTCTTAATGCCTTCCCCCAGTTCTTTCCTGCTCTTTCTCAGCTCCTCTTTATCTCCGGACTTGAATGCAGTGTCCCTGGCTGCTAGCAAGCGCGAACTTCTTTATTTAACCAGGGTTTTCGGTTCGGGTAAGATTTAACATATTTTTTATGGATACATTTTCAGAGCATGTACTGATGTAGCCCAGGACTGAGGAAGCATAAAGTTCCAGGTCAACTGAACTCTCAAATATGTTTAAAAACATTTAAAATGACTAGAATATCTAAGTTACAATTAATACAGTATAAAGTTCTCTATAGAGTACACTATACAGGTCAGCGAATGTTTAAGATGGGATTTACATCATCCAACAATTGCTCACAGTGCACAAGTAATATACCTGATTATTATATTCACGCACTCTGGTTCTGTCCACCCGTTTAGAGGTTCTGGGTACAGGTATCAGAGTCAGAGAGTCTTTATTGTCAATTGCACCGCATGTGGTACATGTGATGAAAACGAGATTATGTACACGGGGTCCCAGTTACATCCAACAACAAATGCAAGAGAAAAACAGTAATAACATCTAGAATTAACTAAGAAAAACATCAACTAGTAATACACTAAGCCTAATATAGTGGAAATAAACAGCAGCACGAACATGAGTTTGTATGAGCAGATGGTCACAGATGAACACAGATGAACACAGCAACAAGAAAACAGATCAGCATCAGCATGATGTGATATTTTGCAGTGTTTATTTTTTATTTTATTTTTATTTATTCATGAGTCTAACAGCCTCAGGGTAGAAGCTGTTCCTCAGTCTAGTGGTTCTACATTTGATGCTCCTCAACCTCCGTCCTGAGGGGAGTGGGACAAAGAGTGAGTGTGCTGGGTGAGTGAGGTCTTTCATGATGCAGGTGGCTCTTTTCCTGCATCTGGAGGTGTAAATGTCTGTGATGGTGGGGAGACTGACTCCAACAGACTTCTGTGCAGCCTTCACCACTCTCTGTAGAGCTTTCCTCTCTTCAACTGTGCAGCCTCCATGCCACACGTTGATGCTGGAGCACAGGACGCTCTCCACTGCACACCTGTAGAACGAGGTGAGAACTGGGCTGCTCAGACCAGCACGTCTCAGCCGTCTGAGGAAGTAGAGTCTCTGATGACCTTTCTTGATCAGGCTGGTGGTGTTGTTGCTCCAGCTGAGGTTATCATTCATGTGTACACCCAAGTATTTGTAGCTGGAGACCACTTCCACTGCAGATCCACCTATTTTCAGTGGGGCGTGGGTGTGTTTATTCCTTCTGAAGTCCACAATCATCTCCTTTGTCTTCTTCACATTCATGTGAAGATTATTCTCTTTGCACCAGCTCTCCAGGTGTTCCACCTCCTGTCTGTAGCTGGACTCATCATTGTTTGTGATGCATCCCACCACCGCTGTATCATCTGCAAACTTAACAATATGACAGCCTGGAAGTGTGGCTGTACAATCATATGTGAGCAGAGTGAACAGAAGGGGGCTCAGCACACATCCTTGAGGAGAGCCAGTGCTGAGGGTTATGGTGGAGGAGGAGAAGTTGTGGATCTTCACGGACTGTGGTCTGTCTGTTAAGAAGTCTAGTACCCAGTTACAAATGGAGGGGCTTAGTCCAAGTGTAGATAGTTTGTCTATCAGAGTTTGGGGGATCATGGTGTTGAAGGCAGATGTGAAGTCCACAAAGAGCAGACGCACGTATGAGTCCTTCTGATCCAGGTGGGTGAGAGCAGTGTGGACCACGGAAGAAATGGCGTCCTCTGTTGATCGGTTCTCACGGTATGCGTATTGATGAGGGTCCTCGTTGATGTTGACGGTTGCCTTGATGTGGGACATGACCAGTTTCTCAAAACATTTAGCGACTACCGGGGTGAGGGCCACTGGTCTATAGTCATTCAGACCAGTCACTGTGGAGCTCTTTGGGACTGGGATGATGGTCGCGGTCTTCAGGCAGGTGGGAACTGACTCCAGTGCAAGTGAGGTGGTGAAGATGTCAGCCAGCACCTCACAGAGCTGGTCCGCACATTCCTTCAGAACTTTCCCTGGGATGTTGTCTGGTCCGGTTGCTTTATGAGGATTAATCTTTCTGAGACTGCCTCTCACTTCTGCTGCGGTCACTCTGAGATGCTCTTCATCTGGTGATGAGGTGAGTCTGGTGCTAGCTGGTCTGTTTGGATCATCAAAACGTGCATAAAACTTATTGAGGGCATCAGGCAGAGATGGGTCCCTGGGGCATTGTTTGTTCTTGCCTTTGTAATCTGTTATGCATTTAATACCCTTCCACATGCTCCGTGGGTCTTGTGAGGTGAACTGTCCCTCGATCCTCTGTGCATACGTGGCCTTGGCCTTCTTAATGCCTTCCCCCAGTTCTTTCCTGCTCTTTCTCAGCTCCTCTTTATCTCCGGACTTGAATGCAGTGTCCCTGGCTGCTAGCAAGGCGAACTTCTTTATTTAACCAGGGTTTTCGGTTCGGGTAAGATTTAACATATTTTTTTATGGATACATTTTCAGAGCATGTACTGATGTAGCCCAGGACTGAGGAAGCATAAAGTTCCAGGTCAACTGAGCTCCCATCAGTAGCTGCTTCTCTGAAAACAGACCAGTTTGTCTTCTCAAAACAGTCTCTCAGCATGGGGGTACTATCTTGAGGCCAGATTCTTATCTCTCTTTGTTCCGGCTTGGAGCGCCTGAGTGGGGGGAGCTGTCTTGGGGCCAGGATCAAAGAGCAGTGATCGGAAGCTCCGAGCGCTGGGCGTGTCTTCGCCGTGTATGCCCCCTTTACATTAGTGTAGACTTGGTCAAGCGTTTTATCTCCTCTTGTTGCTATGAAAACGTGCTTATTGAAGGCTGGGAGGGAGACTTGAAGGTCCACGTGATTGACGTCTCCACAAACAATGAAGAGCCCCTCAGGATATTTACACTGCAGCGAGGTGAGTAAGTCATGAATTTCTCCTTGGGCGTCATTAGCATTAGCATCAGGGGCTATATAGATAGCGCTGATTAGAATTACAGAATGGTCGCGGGGAAGATAATGCGGCCGGCACCTTACTGTGATCAACTCCACGGCAGCTGAACAAAGCCTTCTGATCACGGAACAGTTCGTGCACCAATCTTTGTTCACGTAAATACAAACACCACCGCCTCGTGTTTTTCCCGTAGTCTCGGTGCACCGGTCTGTTCTGAAAAAGAGTCTGTTATCCAGCTCATAAACAGAGTCCGGTGTATCCTCAGAGATCCACGTTTCCGTGAGGCAGAGCACAGAGCACCTCTTCATCTCCTCCGACGTGGTCACTCTCAAACGAAGTAGATCCATTTTGTTGTCCAGCGAGCGGACGTTAGACAGAAAAAGAGCCGGCATCGGGGGTCTACCGGTTTTAGCGTCTGCCCGCAGTCTCGTCATAATTCCTGCTCGGCAACCCCTCTTCTTTCCTCGGGAGCACCTCTTCCTTTTCTTTCCCCTGGAGCGCGTCTGCTTCCAGAAGGATGTTCTTAACAGCTCCAATCTTCCGAGCTCTGATTTGAGTTCGTTGCTGATTTCAGCTGTGCCCTGTGGTAAATCCGCTCCGATTCTTAACAGTTCAGTTCGGCTATAATTCACCCGCAAAAAACGTGCAGAGTCAGGTACAAAAACACTATTAAAATTACTAAAAACTAGGGATGAACCGGGAGCTCGTGAAGCTGCGGCTGGTCTGAGCGCGGCCGTCTTGCGTCTTGCGTATGTGAAGACTTGTCTAACTGTTTGAAATGTAATATCCCACTCTCTCCATCTGTTTGCTTATTGGGTATCTTTGAAGATGTTATACTAGAAAAAAATACATCCTGTATGCTTTTCACTGCCTTATGCATCGCAAAGAAAACCATACTCCTAAATTGGAAAAAATCTTAGCATTAATCAGTATAAAAATCTTCTGTTAGATCATATTAGTCTTGAAACAGCATCTGCCGACACATCGGATCAATCTATTTGGCATTCTTTGATCGGCTCCGTTACGTAGTGAGGGTGGGGGGTCTGGGATCTGGCCTTGTGGGGCATTGGGGCTGGTGTGGGGGAGGTTGGGGTGCCGGGGGGTTGGGGCTGCTTGGGCGGGGAGGACCCTGCCTTCAACCTGGGGAAGACCGGGGGGTTCTGGGGGATGTCTGCTGGGGGCGGCATGCGGGCCCTCGGGTGGTCGGTGGCGGCGGTCATGGGTCGCCGGTCGGTGACCCGGCTGTGCTGGGGTGGTTTCGGGGTGGGCGCCGGGAGCTTGGGATTCTGGGGGCGTGTCGTCCCCGGGCTTGGGCCTGGTGGGGGTCGGGGGTCTTGGGCTCTGGCAGGCGGGTCGCCGGGCTATGGGCTGGCTCGCGCTCTGGTGCCCGGCCCTGGCCGGGGGCCCTCGGCTCGCTGGTGGGCTGAGGGTTCATGTGCTGGGGGGTTGGGTGTCTGGGAGCGTGACTGATGGCCAATGGGAGGGGGCAGGTCAACCCAACCTGGGTGTCTAGTGTGTTATGTGTTCTGAAAGTTGTTAGTATGAAGGGTGGGTGTAGTATTTCTTCTGGGGTGGGGACTAAGTGGATGTCCTTGATGGTGGTCTGGGACTATGCATGGCCGGTGTGCGGGCCCTGATTAGGGCCCGCTCTCGGTGCTTCCTGGCTCTGTCGGCGGTTGGGCGGGCGCTCTTGGCCGTGTCATCCATGGGGGATTTTGTGTCCTCTTGGGCGGCGGGCTGACTGCGGTTCGTAGGGGTCTGGGCGGCCCTGGTGGATGTGGGCAGTTTGTTGTGCTGTTGGCGGCCCTCAGGGCCGTGTCCTTCTCTGGTCTTTGGCTCAATGGACCTTACCAAGCTCCGTCCATAGGGCCGCTTTTCATTGGCTAATGCCCATAACACGTCACAACGCAGCTACCACGTGCGTGCCGGTCTCACAAAACAAACGCTACGGTAGTAATAAACACATGCTAACTTACATTGCTAGCTAGCATACGTGCAAATTTTTTTTGCGCCAGGGCTGGAAAAATGGTCCTCCACTGTCAGTGGGGTATCTGTACAGGAGATGTCAGGTACCCTGACCGTATTTGTGGAAGTAAAATTCACCGTTTCCCTAAATGTGAAACTGAATGCCTTGCTTGGATCAAAGCTTGTGCACGACCACAAAACTGAACAATTATTTCTTTCACCAGCAGAGAAGGGTTGACCTGCTTTTGAAACCTGCTAGTTAACAACACGCGGTCACGATGAGAGAAAGCCACAGTTCACTGAACGTCCTGGAAGTTGGGAAGAAACAGCTCTGCTAACTCCACATGAGCTAGCTAACACAACGAGCTCTACTGTCGATTTCACCTAAAACTGCACAAAATCGTGACACGAAGGCTGGATTTTAACTAACACACCGAACGGCTGAGCTCGTTAGCCCTCACAAAAGTCGCTGTCGGCGTGTTTAGCAGCTAAAGCAGCAACGGCTAACCAACCACTTAAGGAATGAATGGAGATTACAGTTAGCATTAGCTTTGCGACCAAGGCACACTCAAACTTTTGCCAACAACAGAAATCACTGATTTCAAAAGTAACCCTCAAAACCATGAATGCCTGACTTACCCAGCCTTGCAGGACAATAGGCATCAGTGATCCTGTCCACAGCTGTAATAATGCTGAGCGTGTGAGGAGCTGATGTTTTCCTCATCAGACGTAGCATTAGCTGTGACGCGCACGCTGTTGGAGGCATCGCGTGGCTCAAACAACTTGATAACGTCCAAAAATAATAACATGAACTTGTGGTTCCCCTGTCCATTGCCATGGCTGATATTTTTGTTGGAATCTGGCAAAAATGATACACTATTCGACTCAGAAAGCAGAGAGTCAGTCGACGCCATGTTTCCATTGAAACTAATGCTGCGCTTGAGAGACATGCAGCCCGGTCGGAGCTTAGGGGGCGTTTCTGGGCGATGCTTGGTAAGGTCCATGGTCTGGCGGTCGGAGAGGTGTTTTCTTTACTTCGCTCCTGGGGTGGACCTTGGCGAACTGGGGGGAGGGGGGGGTATGTAGAGTCAGCGGGGGAGCTGACTCGCTGCGAGAGCATTGTTCCTGCAGATATTTTCTCCCCATCCCTCACCACGCACATCCGCCCTCTTCATCTCAAATTAATACATGTAGGGATTTTGAGACTCAGGTATGCTGCAACGTTTTTACATCTCTGTTGTTCAGAACCACCTGGGACTCAATTTTATTATACACTTTAGACATTCACTCATAAACATCCTCATAAAATTCACATATAGGAATTGGGGTGAGCACTATGGTTATGGGTGGCGGGATGACATCACTCTCGCCCCCCGTGCCTATGCTCACTCACAATTATGCATTTAGACAATAAGGGCCTGGGTTAGAGTTGGAGTGGAGGGGAAACTGGCATAATGCCAGCCTTTGCTCCTTCTCTTCCCTTTTTAAATGCACTTTACAACAACACACACCAACAGCACATTTGGGGACGGGGGTGTGTATGTCGGGGTCTAGATTTGTTAATTTCAATTTTATTTATTTATGTATTTATTTATATATATATATATTATTTATTTATTTTTCTCTTACCCCCCTGGTTGCCTGGCGGACATTCTGGGGGTGGGCCGTCGGGGGTTGTCCTGGACTATGGGGGGGTTCGGGGCCTGGGGGTTCGCCGTGGGCGGGGCTGGCATTGCGCTCTCCCTGGGGTTGCTTGAGGTCGGGTGTCCTGTGCTGTCGGCAGGGTGGGGGTTGGGCCGGATCTTGGATGTCGGCTACTCTCCGCCCCAGAATGAATGGGCCTACCTCCTGGGCTTGGGTGTGGGCTGCCCCATGTATGGGGTGGGTACATGTCTTGGACCTAGGGGGTATAGAGGGTGCATCAGGATTATGAATGGAACGTGTCGTTATTGTTTGTCATTGTGTAAGTGAGGATGAGGGTGGGTCTGAGTGAGTGTGTCTGTGTATGAATGTCTAATTGTCAGGCGGGGATTTGGACTGCCCCCTCTCGGTTACATCTAAGGCTACTCTGTGTCACACTCCTGTCAGGTGGCCCCCGGGTGGGTGTCCCTTTGCCTGCGGGCGTGTTGGGGGCCCTTGCCGTCGCTTTCGGGGGTTGGGTGCTTGGGCGTGGGTCGGCTCGGCCTGGTGGCTGCCTGGTGGAGCTCGGGTCCTCCGGTCCTATCGGGTCTGGGCCTGAGGGGTGGGCGTCCCCAGTGCCCGGGCCTGGGGCTACGTCAGTGCGGCGGGCTCCGGCAGTGCCGGTGGGTTTGTCGCTGTTGGCCCCGCGGGGGTCATTGTGTGTAGTCGCTGGTGGGGCTCGTCCAGTTCTCCCCCTTGGTCGGATCTGGGGAGTGGGTGAGTGGCTCGTCCTGTTCGGGTGGCCCTGGGGACTCTGGGCTCAGGGTCCTTCTTGGGGTCTTAGGCTTTGATTGCCCCTTCGTCTGCCTCGGGCCTTGGGGGGGCGGATCTCGGATGCTTCACGGTCGCTACTGAATGTTCTATTGGAGGAACCTTATTCACTTATGCATGCTCACAGCCACACACAAATGGATGCAGGGATGTATATAATAATAATAATATCCTTTTCCGTCATCTGTGTATGTTTCCCATACACAGACAAAATTCGTCTCTGCATTTAACCCAACCACCACCAGGTGGTGCAGTGAGCAGCCATAGAAAGCACCCGGGGAGCTGGAGAATGTAGATATCATATGCAGATATATAGATGGATATGTGATATGAATGTATATGCATGTATAATGTATTTATATTTGTAGGTATGGGTATGTTTATTTATGGAAATCTACTGCAAGGTCATGAATATTATTAGTCTTTATGCATGTGTGTTTCGTTGCTGTGTTCTGTCATGTGCTTTGCAGGATTGCGGACGGAGGTTGGGTGTGTTTGCCTTGTGCTCTTTTTGTGGATAATTGTTGTTTTGTTGTCTTTCTTTCTATCTTTCCTTTCTCTCTATTAAAAAAAAATTATATCGGTGTGAGAGGATGGCTGTAAGGTGAGAAGGGAGGCCATCTATAAAAGGAAAAAAAAAAAAAAAAATCACCTGGACCATAGAAACGTCTCCTGGATTATAGAAATGTCACCTGGACCAGAGAAACCACACCTGGACCATAGAAACCACACCTGGACCATAGAAACCACACCTGGACCATAGAAACCACACATGGACTACAGAAACATCACCTGGACTATAGAAACATCCCCATGACCATAGAAACATCACCCGGACCATAGAAACAACACATGGATTAGAGAAATATCACCTGGACCATAGAAACATCACCTGGACCATAGAAACATCACCTGGACTGGTGAGGCACTGACTTCATCACAATCAGATCTTATATACATATTCTTGGAGATGCTTTCCAATGTTTTTTTGTTCACGTTCAACTTGGATGTCTCTGCCATAAACATACAGGTGGAATTTTTCACATCTATACACAATGGCCAGCAGCTCTTTTTCTATCTGTGCATACATGCACTCACATTCTGTTCCTCGCTCTAGATGCTCTAGATCCATATGTCAGAGTGTCCATGTTGCAGTATCACAGCCCTCAGAACCAGCTTTGCTTTGCGTCTCCTCTCAATGCCGCTCTGTTTCTCCCTGCAGCAGTTCCCTTAGCGGTGCAGACACCTAAGAAGGTTTGTAATGAATTTAAAGATATTGCACCATTCCCATAAACTGCAGTTAATTAAAGTTTGTCCGTCTTCAGGTGGTGAAATTTGTACAATGGCTCGTATCTTCTCATCATCAAGCACTTGGCATATGGCCTTTGTACTTCACCTCTGTCATTCTGAGTTTACAGTTTTCATCTGCTCTTTGTGAGCTGTCTGATCATATTGCTCAAGTGAGTCACCCCAAACCACTAGATCATCTAGGGATGTTGATCACACCATCCAACCCCTCAATCACCTGGACCACAGCTCTCTGAAACACCTCGCTGACAGATGAGATGCCAAAGGGAAGGCGTTGATACCTGCCAGTAGGAGGAAGATCCTGGAGAAACTTTGACAGGGATTGCTATGCTGCGGCCATTTAAAATTTTTGATTTCCAGTACTATGTGTTGGGGTTCACTCTCAGCTACCACCATACCAAATTTCAGCTCAATTTGGTAAATAAAAAAATTCAGTGAGGTAAAGTCTTTTTTCTTTTAAGCTATGGTGGCCATCTTAAATTTTTTATTTGGATTCAGTGTCTGGGGAACGTTCTCAGCTGTAACTACCAAATTTAAGCTCCATGTTTAAAAATTGCCGAGTTAAAACCATTTAAAACTTGCTTTTGGGGCCATTTATTTATTTATTTTTGGCACAGGCAGCCATCTTGGATTTTTGATTTGCAATCAGAATATTTTAAAGAGCAACTCAACACACTGTGGATCGGTAACTCCTCCCCCGAAGCAGTTTCAAAATCTCCCTCAATATAGGCGTGTCGAGAGACAAGGAGGGGTGGAGGTAGAGTTGTGCTTTTGTTCACGCCTCCACCAGCAACAACCTAAAACAAATTAAACCTCTAGCCAACAACATACACCAAGCAACAACAAAGAATAAACATGTAGATGTATTTATCTATTCCACCCATTCCATCCAAAACCAAAGGCCTAAAAAATGAAAATGAAAAGAAAAATAAAACCGCTTGTCAGGAGTGAAATGCAGCACTTCCATATAAGGTATGCACTTCTCATCTCTGCAGGGGATTGGCTCTGCTTGAACCACCTGTGTGACATCACACATGAGCAGACATGTCACACATGAGCAGACATGTCACACATGAGCAGACATGTCACACATGAGCGTTTGGACAAATAAGAAAATTAAGGTGTAAGTCACCAGTTCAACCCATAGGACTACCGTAAACACGTTTTTTAGACCAAATATTGCCGATTTATACAGATACGCACAATTATGTGAAAATAAACACAGCCATAGTGCTAGATAACATTTTAAACACATTCTAGGGTGTTAGTCAGCTAAAAAAAGTCAATTTTGGGTTTAGTTCCTCTTTAAGGATAGTTCTTGGCTCCCAGTACACAAAATTCAGCTGACTAGCTTTAAAAACCGCTGAGTTATAGCCATGTGAAATTGGCTTTGGTGGCCATCTTGAATTTTTAGATTTGAATTCAGAATGTGTTGTGCATCACTGTCAGGTACCACCTCACCAAATCTCAGCTCTATATCTTTTAAAATAGCTGTTGTTGAAAATTTCCTTATTTTGCTAAGGCAGCCATCTTGGATTTTTGATTTGCATCTTGTATAGCAACGTGCTCTCAGCTACTCTTGTACATAATTTAATTCAGCTCAATATGCAAGAATGATTGCGTTATAGTCAATTTTGTGTATTCTGAGGAAGCTGCGGCAGCCATCTTGTTGGTTTTGTTTTCTTGTTCTGCTCCAGCTCCTCTACATTGTCTGAAACTTGAGGAAGTCTTTGTTCTAAAGAACTATTGCTTTTTGGGGGGCGGCCGTGGCACAGTGGTAGTGGCAGCCGACCCCCGATCGGAAGGTTGGAGGTTCGAATCCTGCTTTCCCCCACCATGTGTCGCCGTGTCCCTGGGCAAGACACTTAACCCCGAGTTGCTTCCGGTAGGTCTGGATGGCGCCTTGCATGGCAGCCTACCGCTACCGGTGTATGAATGGGTGGAGCACTTTGGGGCTCCTCACATGGGGCTGGAAGGCGCTATATAAGTAAGCTCCATTTACCATAAAATAACTAAATAAGAAACCCAACTTGTTGTGATGTTGATCAGCAGAAGAAAGATCTTGATGAATGGACCTTATTAGTAGCAGAACCTTCTGATGGATTTTTGTCCTGCTGGATCTGCTTGGAGAACCTTCAGGAAATAGAACGTCAACCTGAACCCAGACCTGAGTGAGGCCACTGTATGACGGTACCGTCTCCTGGGTCTCATCCCTTGTTTCCTCCTGGATGTCTTCCTTTGGCTCCTCCTGTCCTGCAGGTGTGATCGGTGATGGACTATCGGCCCATGTTGGAGGAGCTGTTAGCTCTGGTTGTGCAGCGAACCAGAATGGAGGACACCATGGCACTTGAGCGAGGTGAGCTGGTCATGTGACCGTGTGTTCCGGTGGACCTGGACATCCTGATGTCTTTTGTTTGTCTCTGCAGAGTTCTTGGCGGTGATGAAAAACTTTTGAGATGGTGAGGAAGAATTGGCAGCGCACCGAAATGGAGCTGAAGAACTACAAAGAGCTGCTGGTCAAGTCTGACGTGGCCAAAGCTGCTCTGGAGATCAAACTGAAGCACGCTCGCAACCAGCTGGACATGGAGATGAAGAAACGCCATAAGATCGAGGTCGACTACCAGTACCTGGTGAGGTTCAGCTCGTACCAGAAGGGGAGTAGTGGGGTGTGTGTTTAAGGTTCATCTCGTACCTGCGAAGCTCTGAGCCCACATTCAACATGCTCTGTGTGGTGTTCTCTCACTTGTTTCTGGATGAATACCTGCAGTGACCTGCAGGGGGCACTGACGACTCTGTGTGTTCTGACTTCAGACGAGGCAGATGCAGCTCATGTGTGACATGCTGGTCCAGGACAGTAAATCCAGTGCCTGTCTGAATGATGAGCAGAAATCTCTTTTGGCCACGTTCGATCACAAAGGAGCCAACACGACGTTGCACAAGAGCAGCAAGAGGTAAGCTGACCAATCACAGCGCACGGTCAGAACAACAGATCACAGCCCGAGCTTCTGCAAGTTCTTGTTGCTTATAAAGTTCTCTAAAGTGGCGCTTTAGTTAAGCAGCTGACAGAATCTCTCTGGTGAACAGAATGAATAAAACTTAAGTCTCGTCCAATCAGCAGAGCTTAAGGAGAATGGCCTCCATCGATCAGCACTGAATGATCCGGTTGTTTTCTTGCAGGCTGTCTGTTATTGATGAGTCATCCTTCATGTCTCACTCGGACATCAGCTACGATCGCACCGATGACGACCTGGTACGAATGTCACGTATGTTCCGACAGTGCCACAGGATCAGCCGACTAACAGGATGTTTGTCTTCATGTTTCAGGACTTGGACACGACTATGATCAAACCTCTGAGGTCTCGTGCCAGAGAGAGGAGGGTGGGTTCTGTTTGTTTTAGATCCAGATGATGCAGAGTTTGACCTTGTAGAAACATCACCTGGACTATAGAAACATCACCTGGACCATAGAAACTACACATGGACTATAGAAATATCACCTGGATCATAGAAACATCAGCTGGACTATAGAAATGCTACCTGGACCACAGAAACCACACCTGGACTATAGAAATGTCACCTGGACCAAAGAAACCACACATGGACCATAGAAACATCACCTGGACCATAGAAACCACACATGGACCATAGAAACCACACATGGACCATAGAAACCACACATGGACTACAGAAACATCACCTGGACTACAGAAACATCACCTGGACTATAGAAACATCACATGGACTATAGAAACATCACATGGACTATAGAAACATCACATGGACTATAGAAAAATCACCTGGACTATAGAAACATCACCTGGACTATAGAAACATCACCTGGACTATAGAAACATCACCTGGACTATAGAAACTACACCTGGACTATAGAAACTACACCTGGACTATAGAAACCACACCTGGACTATAGAAACCACACCTGGACTATAGAAATGTCACCTGGACCACAAAAACCACACCTGGACCATAGAAACATCACCTGGACCACAGAAACCATACCTGGACCACAGAAACCATACCTGGACTATAGAAACATCACTTTGACTATAGAAACCATACTTTGACCATAGAAACATCACCTGGACCACAGAAACCATACCTGGACTATAGAAACATCACCTGGACCACAAAAACCATACTTGGACTATAGAAACCATACTTGGACTATAGAAACCATACTTGGACTATAGAAACCATACTTGGACTATAGAAACCATACTTGGACTACAGAAACCATACTTGGACTACAGAAACCATACTTGGACTACAGAAACCATACTTGGACTACAGAAACCATAGTTGGACTACAGAAACCATACTTGGACTACAGAAACCATACTTGGACTACAGAAACCATACTTGGACTATAGAAACCATACTTGAAATAGCACGCAGTGGGGGTGTGGTCGTGAGATGGAGTGAGTCGCACTTGCCAGTGCTCCGGGTAAAAATTTATTTTTTAGTACCACCAAGCCCTCTATATGTAATATTTTTTGCCTATCATCACGCACACAACTTCTATCAAGCATCTCTTTTGAAGATTTTAAATTAAAAATGTCTCAAAAGTCGACAAGATCGAAGAAAGACGCTGAGAAGGATGACGCTGGCCTAACCCTCGAGGCAATTACCTCGCTGCTGGAGGAACACCGCGCTGCGCTGTCAGCTGAGTTTAAACAAACTTTTCACCAGCTGGATATCAAATTGGACCAAACTCGGCTCGCGGTGGAGGAACACGGCCAGCGTGTGTCATCACTGGAACTTGTCACTAACGACCTGAGCCAGCGCATGTCGGAGGTGGAAAACACCTGCTCAACTCTGCAGGAGGAAAACACCAGACTAAGATCTAAACTGGCGGATTTAGAAAATCGAAGCAGACGGCAGAATATTCGTGTGCTGGGTTTACCGGAATCTATTGAAAGCGGACGTCCCACAGACTTCTTCTCCAACCTGCTGTGCGACATCTTCGGGCGTGACACGCTTCCTTCTCCACCCGAACTGGACCGGGCTCATCGAACCCTCGCTCCGAAACCCGCCTCGGACCAGCGGCCGCGCCCGGTTATCCTGCGAGTGCACCGGGTCCAGGTAAAGGAGCTGCTGATCCGGGAGGCCCGACGCAGAGGCAGGCTTGAATACCAGGGTAAACCGGTGCGGATCGTGGAAGACTACAGCCCAGAAGTCCTCAACCAGCGAGTGGAATATAAGGACGTGATGTCCGCACTGTATTCTTTGGGTCTAAAACCTGCTCTGCTTTTTCCTGCTCGACTTCGCGTGACTTTACCTGATGGACACAGAAAGTGGCTGGGCTCGGTCGAAGAGGCGCAGAAGTTCAGTGACACCTTTCAAGCTTCACAGCGCAAGTAATATTTAAACTTTTCTTCTAACTGATGAACAATGTACGGAAGCGTATTGCTGACACCAATGCGCTGTTCCCGCACTGGCTTTGTTTCTGTTTACACTAAACTTTTCTTTACATGAGGTGAGGAACAGATGAGCAGGACTCTGCACATACTCTGATTATCTGAGACTTTTTTAGTTGCAGCTTTTTTTGAACTATTAACATTTTTGAAATGAAACATTTTTCCTTTTCTCGTTTACCTGTTGACTATTTTGAGCTGAATCTTGGGTTAGTCCTGGATTGATTGATAATTAATTTGAGATTGGGATTAATTTAACTTTACGTTTGTATATGTGTGCGTGATTACCGGTACATGTGTATACATTTTTTGGCCTTGCATACTTTAAACTAGTTTGTGAGGTGCTTATAAAAAATTTTTTTTATTTTTTTTTAGGCATTAGGTATTTAGGCACATAAATAATTGAAGTAGGCCTATCCAGGTATAAAAATGGGTGAAATATATAATGTTTTTAATATATTATTTTGAACTATTAACATTTTTCCTCTTCTTGTTTACCTGTTGACTATCTTGAATTGAATCTTGAATTGGTCTTGGACTGATTGAAGATTTAATTTAGGATTAGGATTAATTTAACCTTGTTTATATGTGTATGCGTGATCACACATCTATGTGTACATTTTTGGCCTTGCATGAGGTGCTTATACATTTTTTTTTTCCTCTGATGATACTGGAGCACTAGTTTAAAAGTTAGACAGGAGACTTATTTTTAATTTCTATGGAGCTTGCTGCTTCTGTCTGTTGCAGCTGTCCAGGGTGGGAAAGGGAGGGGGTGGGGGGTCCATCACTGCCATTAATTTATATTTTCTTTCACTTTGCCAAGAACTGCACAGCCATCAACACATTAGACTGTATTACCTACCTTTCTTATACAAATTATTAGTAATATGAGTGGTCAGTTGGTGTTGTCAAGCTGGAACGTCAAAGGTTTAAACCACCCCGTCAAGAGAAGGAAGGTGCTCTCTCATTTAAAACAGTTAAATACAGGCATTGCTTTCCTGCAGGAGACTCACATTAGAAGTGACGATAGCAAACGATTACTGCAAACATGGCACGGGCAGAGTTTCCATTCCTCATTTCGAGCAAAGGCTCGGGGCGTCTCGATCCTCATCAGTCAAGACATTTCATTTGAACCTTTTCAAGTTAACTCAGATAAATATGGTCGTTTTGTGATTGTTTCCGGTAAATTGTACAACACACCAGTAGTGCTAGTTAACGTTTATGCCCCAAATACGGATGATGTTGGTTTCTTTGAGAAATTATTTTCACTGCTCCCGGACCTAAACACATACTCATTGATACTCAGTGGTGACCTGAATTGCTGGTTGGACCCAGTTTTGGACAGGTCCTCTACAAACCCTGCCACAGCCAGCAGGTCGTCCCATACTATTCGTGCCTTTCTATCTAAGTATGGCCTGTGCGATGTATGGCGTTTTTTACACCCAGCTGAGAGAGAATATTCTTTTTTTTCTCATGTTCATCATTCATACTCGAGGATCGATTACTTTTTCATGGACAACAAACTTCTTCCCTCTGTCCGTGGCTGTGACTACCACAGTATTGTCATCTCAGACCATGCACCTGTCACTCTGTCTTTGTCCCTCCCTGACATTCCTATAAGGAGTAGACAGTGGAGATTCAATTCAACGTTACTGTCAAACAATGATTTTGTTACATTTATAGAAAAAGAAATAACCTTCTTTCTATCCATAAACAGAACTCCTGGGATCCCATTGTCAACCGTTTGGGATACCCTTAAGGCCTATCTTAGGGGACAAATCATTTCATATACCGCCCGGCTGAGGCAAAAATCTCAAAAAGAAAGAACTGATTTAGCCCAGCAGATAAAAGAAATTGATCAACAATATGCTCAAAACAAATGCCCTAATCTGTACAAAAAAAAGTAGAACTCAAAACTAAGTTTGATTTATTGTCTACATACTCAATAGAACAATCACTTTTGAAAAGTAAATCATCATTTTACATACATGGAGAAAAGTCAGGAAAACTACTGGCAAATCAGTTGAAGGGTGCCATGGCTAAACAAATCATCCCTAAGATCCAATTAGAGAACGGCACCACAACTCTAGATCATTTACAAATTAACAGAGCATTTAAGGACTTTTATTCCCATTTATATACTTCAGAATCCCATACCAACAAGAATTTATCTTCTCAGTTTTTCGAAAAGACCAACATGCCAAAACTCACACCCAACCTGAAAGATGCACTGGAGATCCCAATATCCCTGACAGAAATTGTGTCAGCTGTATCGGTAATGCAGTCTGGCAAATGTCCGGGTCCTGACGGCTTCCCTGCTGAATTTTTTAAGAAATTTTCTTCATTACTTTCCCCACTCCTACACTCGGTTCTCTTAGAGTCATTTGACCAAGGATCCCTTCCGAAATCTTTTTTAGAGGCCTGCATTACCCTCATTGCAAAGAAAGGAAAAGACCCAACTCACTGTTCCTCTTATCGACCAATCTCCCTTTTAAATACAGACGCCAAAATTTTAGCCAAAGTTCTTGCTCAAAGGTTGGAAAAGATCCTTCCTTTGATCATATCAAAAGACCAGACTGGATTCATTAAAGGCAGGCACTCCTTTTTTAATGTCAGACGCCTTTTTGACATTATTTATTCTCCTTCGGATACTGTTCCTGAGTGTGTTATTTCCCTTGATGCAGAGAAAGCATTTGATCGGGTTGAATGGGACTACTTGTTTAATGTTCTTGACAAATTTGGTTTTGGCCCCAATTTCATTACATGGGTGCAATTAATTTACTCACATCCCACCGCAACCATTCGTACCAACTCTCAGATATCAAAACCCTTCAGTCTACATCGAGGAACTCGCCAGGGATGCCCACTGAGCCCTATGCTCTTTGACCTGGCAATTGAACCTCTTGCCACTGCCTTGCGGTCCTGTGACACAATTTCAGGAATCTGGAGAGGCGATATGGAGCACAAGGTCTCCCTTTATGCTGATGACCTTTTACTTTTCATTTCTCATCCGACTGACACGCTGCCCTCCGTTTTATCATTACTTGAGGAATTTGGAATAAACTCTGGTTACAAATTAAACCTGAGTAAAAGTGTAATTTTCCCTGTCAATACCCTGGCGCAGACTCTTGACTTTGGTAAATGGCCTCTTAAAATTGAGAAGACAAAATTCTCTTACCTGGGTGTTACAGTTACGAGGAGGTATAAAGATTTATATCAAGAAAACTTTGTCTCTCTGTTGAATCAGACAAAGCAGGCATTATCCCGATGGTCACCGCTTTCCATTTCCCTCACAGGCCGTATTAACTCAGTCAAGATGGTCACTTTACCTAAGTTTTTATATCTTTTTCAAAATATTCCTGTTTTTATCCCTGGTTCATTCTTTGTTCAGTTAGATTCCATCATTTCATCATATCTGTGGCAAGGAAAACGTCCACGCTTAAATAAGACACATCTCCAAAAAACTAAGGCCGCAGGCGGTCTTGCCCTTCCAAATTTCCGCTTTTATTATTGGGCAGCAAACTTACACTGTCTAGCATTCTGGTCATTCTATTACAACAGGCCTGACAGCCCTGACTGGGTAGAGATGGAGTCACAGTGTTCTGGGAAATGGTCCTCCGTGGCTTTCTTGGGATCCTCACTCCCGCTTCCACCACTTACAACTGTTATAAATCCAGTTATAAAACACTCACTAAAAATCTGGGCACAATTTCGTAAATGTTTCAATTTCTCTAGTTTCTCTCTCTATAGCCCTATCATGTCTAACCAACTTTTCAAACCCTCATCTCAGGACTCTGTTTTTAAAGAATGGCAAAGAAGGGGTATAGTACGCTTCAATGACTTGTTTCTCAATAACACTTTAGCTTCATTTCAACAACTATGTGAAAAATTTGGTCTTCCTCAGTCCAATTTTTTCAGGTATCTCCAAATACGGCACTTTTTTGGGACTGGGATGATGGTCGCGGTCTTCAGGTAGGTGGGAACTGACCACCTCACTTGCACTGGAGTCAGTTCCCACCTGCCTGAAGACCGCGACCATCATCCCAGTCCCAAAGAGCTCCACAGTGACTGGTCTGAATGACTATAGACCGGTGGCCCTCACCCCGATAGTCGCTAAATGTTTTGAGAAACTGGTCATGTCCCACATCAAGGCAACCGTCAACATCAATGAGGACCCTCATCAATACGCATACCGTGAGAACCGATCAACAGAGGACGCCATTTCTTCCGTGGTCCACACTGCTCTCACCCACCTGGATCAGAAAGACTCATACGTGCGTCTGCTCTTTGTGGACTTCACATCTGCCTTCAACACCATGATCCCCCAAACTCTGATAGACAAACTATCTACACTTGGACTAAGCCCCTCTATTTGTAACTGGATACTAGACTTCTTAACAGACAGACCACAGTCCGTGAAGATCCACAACTTCTCCTCCTCCACCATAACCCTCAGCACTGGCTCTCCTCAGGGATGTGTGCTGAGCCCCCTTCTGTTCACTCTGCTCACATATGATTGTACAGCCACACTTCCAGGCTGTCATATTGTTAAGTTTGCAGATGATACAGCGGTGGTGGGATGCATCACAAACAATGATGAGTCCAGCTACAGACAGGAGGTGGAACACCTGGAGAGCTGGTGCAAAGAGAATAATCTTCACATGAATGTGAAGAAGACAAAGGAGATGATTGTGGACTTCAGAAGGAACAAACACACCCATGCCCCACTGATAATAGGTGGGTCTGCAGTGGAAGTGGTCTCCAGCTACAAATACTTGGGTGTACACATGAATGATAACCTCAGCTGGAGCAACAACACCACCAGCCTGATCAAGAAAGGTCATCAGAGACTCTACTTCCTCAGACGGCTGAGACGAGCCGGTCTGAGCAGCCCAGTTCTCACCTCGTTCTACAGGTGTGCAGTGGAGAGCATCCTGTGCTCCAGCATCAACGTGTGGCATGGAGGCTGCACAGTTGAAGAGAGGAAAGCTCTGCAGAGAGTGGTGAAGGCTGCACAGAAGTCTGTTGGAGTCAGTCTCCCCACCATCACAGACATTTACACCTCTAGATGCAGGAAAAGAGCCACCTGTATCATGAAAGACCTCACTCATCCAGCACACTCACTCTTTGCCCCACTCCCCTCAGGACGGAGGTTGAGGAGCATCAAGTGTAGAACCACTAGACTGAGGAACAGCTTCTACCCTGAGGCTGTTAGACTCATGAATAAATAAAAATAAAATTAAAATAAACACTGCAAAATATCACATCATGGTGATGCTGATATGTTTTCTTGTTGCTGTGTTCATCTGTGTTCATCTGTGACCATCTGCTCATACAAACTCATGTTCGTGCTGCTGTTTATTCCCACTATATTAGGCTTAGTGTATTACTAGTTGATGTTTTTCTTAGTTAGTTCTCGATGTTATTACTGTTTTTCTCTTTCATTTGTTGTTGGATGTAACTGGGACCTCGTGTACATAATCTCGTTTTCATCTCATGTACCACATGCGGTGCAAATGACAATAAAGACTCTCTGACTCTCTCTGACTCTGACTTTATTACTCTTCATTTGTCCAGCCTCTCCATTTCAACCGATAGCAGTATTGTTGACACTATTCTTTCTCTAGACCCAAATAAAAAACAGTCCATTTCATTCATTTACAGTAAACTATTGGATTTGAAGCGTGCTTCCTCAGATAAAATAAAAGCTGCTTGGGAAGAGGATCTCGGCTCCTCTATCTCAGAGGACTCTTGGACCTCCATACTCAAACTGGTGAGCTCCAGTTCTCTCTGTGCTAGACATTGTCTAATACAATTTAAAGTGGTGCACAGAGCTCACATCTCTAAACTGAAATTGTCCTCTATGTATCCTGATGTCAGCCCATACTGTGTGAGATGCAAACATGCTGAAGCCTCTCTCTCCCATATGTTTTGGTTTTGCCCATCTCTGAACAAATATTGGCGGGAAATCTTTCAGACTTTATCACATGTACTAGATACACGCCTGAACCCTGACCCACTGATTGCTCTGTTTGGTCTTGTAGAGGGCATGACACACCTAAATAAAAACCAACAACATGTAATATCGTTCACCTCTCTCCTGGCCAGACGAGCTATTTTGCTTAGGTGGAAAGAACCGTTTCCACCCACTCACGCTCAGTGGTTGGCTGACATCATGTCCTGTTTAAAGCTGGAGAAAATCAGATTCACACTCCAACAGAAAGAGGGTAAATTTGAGAATGTCTGGGGACCTTTCCTGAATCTGTTCCAGTCTCTTTGACAACACAACTCATTCAGGTTAATGCAGTCTCTTGGCTATTTTACCTTTTATTTATTTTTTTCCTTTTCTTTTGGCAGTGATTGGGTAGGGATTATTTTCTACATGTTGTAACTTAGATTGATTGTTGTGTTTTTTTGTTGTTGTTGTTGTTGTTTTTGTTTGTTGTTGAGGAGCATCAAGTGTAGAACCACTAGACTGAGGAACAGCTTCTACCCTGAGGCTGTTAGACTCATGAATAAATAAAAATAAAATAAAAAATAAACACTGCAAAATATCACATCATACTGATGCTGATCTGTTTTCTTGTTGCTGTGTTCATCTGTGTTCATCTGTGACCATCTGCTCATACAAACTCATGTTCGTGCTGCTGTTTATTCCCACTATATTAGGCTTAGTGTATTACTAGTTGATGTTTTTCTTAGTTAATTCTAGATGTTATTACTGTTTTTCTCTTTCATTTGTTGTTGGATGTAACTGGGACCTCGTGTACATAATCTCGTTTTCATCACATGTACCACATGCGGTGCAAATGACAATAAAGACTCTCTCTCTCTCTCTATCTCTTGTTGTTGTTGTCTGAAGAAAAAAAAAATGAAAAATTCAATAAAAAAGATCTTGAATTTGAGAAACCATACTTGGACTATAGGAACCATACCTGGACCATAGAAACCATACCTGGACCATAGAAACATCACCTGGACCAGTTGTTCTGTGTTTGTGTCTAACCCCAGCCAGTCGAGGCAGATGGCCGCCCATCCTGAGCCTGGTCCTGACTCTGGTTCTGGTGGAGGTGTCTTCCTGTTCAAAGGGAGTTGTTTATTTCCACTGTCACCAACAGCTCAGGATGGGACTTCATGGTGATAAAGATTCAACTCAGTCTTCTGCTTCCTTAAATAACTTTTATTAGTTAGTATTTAAAATATCCGTTAGTTTAACATCAGCCGGAAGCTGGACTCTCCCTTAGAGACAGGGTGAGAAGTTCAGCTATCCAGGAGAGAGTAGAACCACTGCTCCTCCTCATCCAGAGGAGCCAGTTAGGGTAGCATCTGGTAAGGATGCTCCCTGGGAGGTACTTCAGGAATGTCCAACTGGGAGGAGACCCTGGTGAAGACCCAGAACACACTGGAGAGACTACGACTCTCTGTTGGCCTGGTAACACCTTGGAGTCCTCCCAGAAGAGCTGGAAGAGGTGGCTGTGGAAAGAGATGTCTGGACCTCCTGCTCAAGCTGCTGCTCCCACGACCCAACTTTGGAATAAGCAGAAGATGATGGATGGATGGAATGATTTAAAATTAGTTTTCTGTTGGACAGACTGGACCTGAACCTAGGTTCTGGAGCTGGACTCATTAAAAGTCTCCCCCTGTTGTTGGATCGTGTGGGATGACAGTTTGTTGATTTTATCTCAGTGAGGGAACAAAGTTCAAAGGTGAAAGCTCTGTGGCGTCATCCCCACATTAGGTAAGAATGTTAAAACACTAACACAGGAGGATTTACATTAGTCAATTAAATATATAATCAGGAAACATCAGGATATGTTTAGCAACATTTGAAGGTGAAAGTTGAAATATTTTAAATACCATCTTTGTTTTAAACCGTCGATCAGATGTTTCTACAGAAATAGTTCTCATTCCAATTCTGGTTTTATTTTTTCTGGTTTTATTTTTTCGTTATGTTATTGAACCGTTTACATATATATGCAATTTATCTTTTTCAACAGGAATATTTCCAGATAACATGAAAGTAGCAAAGGTAATTCCTCTTTTTAAAAATGGTGATAAATGTGTATTCAATAATTATAGGCCAATATCCTTATTACCACAGTTCTCAAAGATTCTAGAAAAACTATTTGTGACCAGATTGGATCAATTTATTGATAAACAAAACATTTTAAGTAGCAGTCAATATGGGTTTAGAGAAAAAAACTCTACGTCAATGGCTCTCATGGATTTAATGGAACAAATAACTAATGCTGTCGATCATAAACAGTACTGTGTTAGTGTTTTTGTTGATCTAAAAAAAGCATTTGATACCATTGACCACACCATTCTCCTTGAAAAACTAAATAAATATGGTATTAGAGGACCAGCATTACAGTGGGTATCTAGCTATTTGAAGGACAGGAAACAGTTTGTGCAAATAAATGATGTTAGATCTGACCTCCGTGATATCACTTGTGGAGTTCCTCAGGGTTCTGTGCTTGGACCAAAGTTGTTTATTTTATATGTGAATGACTTGGTAAATGTGTCAGCACTACTTAAATGTGTTCTTTTTGCCGATGACACCACTTTTTTCAGTTCGGGTAATGACATAAAACAGATTTTGGATATGATGAAAACAGAATTTATAAAAATACAAACTTGGTTTAAATTAAACAAATTATCTTTGAATTTAGATAAAACTAACTACATGATTTTCAGTAACAAAAAGGGAATTGTTGATGACGATCCATTTGAAATTGAAGATGTTGTGATCTGTAAAGTGAGTGAAGTGAAGTTTCTGGGTGTTATCATTGATGACAAACTGACATGGAAACATCATGTAAATTCCATTAAAAAAAAACTAGCTAGAGCAATTGCAGTACTGTATAAAGTCAGGGATTTTTTAATTGATAAAGCTTTACATATGTTGTATAACACAATCATTGCTCCACATTTAATCTATTGTATTGAGGTTTGGGGAAAAGCATGCAAAACTATTACAAAGCCTGTTTTTATTTTACAAAAGAGAGCTGTAAGAGTAATCACCAGAAAACATTTCACTCACCCTTCAAACACTTTGTTTATTCAACTAAACTTATTGAAATTCCAGGAATTGGTAGAATATAGTATTTTATCAATTATGTATAGGGCTCATAATAACACATTACCTTTAAATATCCAAAGAAATTTTATAAAAAGACAAAGTTATTACAATCTCAAAGGGACAGAGATATTCATCAAACCACAATTCAGAACCAGCTTAAAAGGACGGTCTACCTCAATTCAGGGAATTCGATTGTGGAATGCTCTGGAGAGTGATGTTAAAAATGAAAGATCAATGTATACATTTAAGAAAAAGGTCAAAAAGGACTTGCTCAAAAACTATATATGATGTAATCTTGCGTGTTTGTGTATTACAATTATGTTGTACTTATGATGTACGTTTGTGTATTATAGTTAGAAAAATTAAGTAGAGTTATTCATTTTATGAAGCAGTTTGTGTATTACAGTTAGAAAATTAAGTAGAATTATTCATTTTTGTGATGAATTTGTGTATTACAATTAGGAAAATTAAGTAGAATTATTCATTTTGTGAACATCTTGATGTTGTGCCATCTTTTAGTTTGTGTATTTCAATTAGAAAAATTAAGTAGAATTAAGTAGAATTATTCATTTTATGATCTAGTTTGTGTATTACAGTTAGGAAAATTAATAAAAAAAAAAAAAAAAAAAAAATAGGAAAATTAAATAAAATTATAAAAAAAAATAAAAAAAAAAAAATAAAAAAATAAAAAAATTAGAATTAGAAAATTAATTAGAATTATGGGTGATGTAGTTTGTGTATTACAGTTAGAAATATTAAGTAGAATTATTCATTTTGTGATCTAGTTTATGTTTTACAGTCAGGAAAATTAAGTAGAATTATTCATTTTGTGATCTAGTTTATGTTTTACAGTCAGGAAAATTAAGTAGAATTATTCATTTTGTGATGTAGTTTGTGTATTACAGTTAAGAAAATAGGTAGAACTATTCATTCTGTGATGTTGCTTGAAAGTTATCATTGGTTGAACAAACTGTGAAATAGGGGCAGATATAATAAGATTTCATCTTCTTTCTGCTCCCTTCATTTTAACCTACTTGTAATCTTGTATCTGATGAAACTGTCTTGTATTGTTCTTTAAAATGAATGAATAAACATCAAATCAAATCAAATCAAATCAAATTTTTAATCACTGGCTGTAAAAACAAGATTAATTTATGTTTGAGGCATGAAGAAGGTGCAGAGCGTTGAAAGAAAACCTGACTCGATGTGACGAGAAGTGAAACTGGGCAGGTTTTATCACCTCGGCTCTGCAGATGATGGCGCTCCGATTTAAAAGCTTTGCTATAAAACATGAGGCGGAGCCTCGCTCCGCATCACCGTTTAATCATCTAAAAGCTTTGAGTTCTGCCAGAAAACACCAGAAGAAAGTCCCACCGAGGACGCAGAACGTGCAGAGGTGGTAGTGATGCAGCAAAACTCAGGCAGAACTCCACATTTATATAAAAAATAATAAAAAAAATAATAAAAAAAAGAGTAAAAAATATCTAACCTGCTGCTGGGTGACAGGAAGTGTGTTCAAATTAAAGGAATTCCTGAGGGATTGGACGTCGCCTGCCACTCAGAGTCCCAGGATGATGCTCAGCTACTACCACACCAAACGTTAGCTCAGTATCAGTTTTAGTCATTTTTGTCTTTGCTAGTATCAGCAGGCAGAGGAGGCCATCTTGAACTAGGTTGGGCCCAGACAGGTCTGAGTTGGACATTGAGCGTTTCATTAAAAACCCGCCCAGGTCTGAGTTGGACATTGAGCGTTTCATTAAAAACCATCCACTGGTTTAGGAGATATTTTGCTAACAGACACAGGCATCCAGACGCCAGGAGTCAGGTGATGGTCAGAGAAGGAGCTTGTGGGAAGGCTCACCTGTGTGCCGCTCGTCGGAGCCGAACCAGGAGCGGTACAGCAGCAGCAGCTCCAACCAGAAGACGTGATAGACCACGAAGAGAAGCAACATCAGGACCAGGGTGATCCCGAGACCACAGCCCAGCTCCACAGAGGGCAGGGACTCTGAGGGGACACAGACACACCTGCAGCGTCAACACCTGATCCCACCTGCAGCGTCAACACCTGATCACACCTGCAGCATCAACACCTGATCACACCTGCAGCGTCAACACCTGATCACACCTGCAGCGTCAACACCTGATCCGAGAGACTCGCTGCAAAACGGACCTTGAAGGAGATTTCAAAGGAGAAATATAATTTTTAAAGAAAGGTAGGGTGAGGGCTGAGAACTGAAAAACGGCTGAAAAACAGCTAAACAACAGCTGAACGACAACTGAACGACAGCTGAACAATGGCTGAGAGCTGAACAACAGCTGAACAACAGCTAAACAACAGCTGAACGACAGCTGAGAGCTGAATGACAGCTGAACGACAGCTGAACAACGGCTGAGAGCTTAACAACAGCTGAACAACAGCTAAACAACAGCTGAACGACAGCTGAGAGCTGAATGACAGCTGAGAACTGAATCAGAGTCAGAGAGAGAGTCAGAGTACTTTTATTAACATTGCACACGTTTTCACCAGTACAACGTGAATATGTACGCACAGTCATCCGGAAGGGGGCGAGTGTGTGAAGCTGCTGCTATCAGACCACATGAGACATCATATCACATTATGTTCTACAGCGCGGCCTCTCCCATCCATATCGGGATGAAGGTCAAAGGTGTGAAAACAAGGAAAGAACCATGAGGGTCACAGCGTTGGTATTAAAAAAAGATGTATCACATTTTGTCTTTCATGACACCATATGAGACAGAAAAAACTATACCAGAAGCACATTTAAGACAATCACATGTTGCATTTTGAGACTGAGGCAGTGAGATTTCTGTCCATGAGACATTCCAGATAGCAAACAGTTCTGAGGTGAAACCAGCCGGCCTCCGATAACGCTCATAGAAAAGTTCTCCGGGGGGGGGGGGGGTAGCGATAGGTGCAGCTGTTTGCCTCAGAAAACACGTCTCAGGAGAAATTTGACATCCAGCCTTTTTCCAAGGCTGTTTAGGGTAAAGTCTAGCCTGGCCCTCGCCTTCCTGCACAGCTCCGCTCAATTCTCATTTCCCTTCACTGCACAGTCTGGGATTCCTCCCATAGACAACGATTTCTCCGGCCGATTTTTGACCGGACCAATCAGAGAGCAGAAGGCGGAGTTTTGAACGACGTCGACTGACGTCGTCATTCAAAATGGCTGCCGCCACGAAGGAATTTTCAATAAAACAAGGTAAAAAACTATTATTTCTCTGCTGAGAAAAATATATTTCTTAGCTGACGTTATATCAGAAGTGTTCCTGAGCAATCAGAGAGCAGAAGGCGGAGTTTTGAACGATGTCGACTGACGTCGTCATTCAAAATGGCTGCCGCCACGAAGGAATTTTCATCAAAACAAGGTAAAAAACTATTATTTCTCTGCTGATAAAAAATATATTTCTTAGCTGACGTTATATCAGAAGTGTTCCTGAGCTTAACAGTTCCTAAATCAATTCACGAAATGGTCAAATCTGCTGGATTTAAATAGTTTCGGTTTGACATTTTCCAAACAGCCTCGGGTGCGCTACGAAAATAAATGATAAAAAATCGAATTTTATCTCAAATGTTTTATCTAGGCCAACAGTCAGTAAATTAGAGCCATATAATTACACACTGGTGGCAGAAAAAATATCCACCGAGTGGTTTCTGAGCAATTTATCTGATAGCCTGGACCTCGCCAGGCTAAACTAACAAAACTCCTGCCTTCTGTTCTCTGATTGGTCCATTCAAAAATCTCCAGGAGAAATCGTTTTCAATGGGAGGAATGCCAGACCCTAGTCCAAAGCGAAGTGAAGGACAAGGGTCTGGTTTCAACCAGGCTAGGTAAAGTCAGATAAGGATTGTAAATATTTTTCACTTCAGGCAGACAGTATAATTCCTTCAGCCTTGAGTCCTGCTGGGCAACTCTGATATGGTCCAATTCAGGACTTTTTCCTCTGATTCAAGCTGTGGCCCTTAGATGTTGACCACCAGCGTCCAGAGTCCCAATCAGAGCGGATGATCTGCGATCCTTAGAGATCGTGTTCACCTTCCGGATTAGCTCGTAAACAGCTGATTTCCGAGGTCACGGCGCAGATCGGGTGCTCCAGCATTAGGTCCTGCTGAAACTCTCCCTCATTTGCCGATAGGCCAGTGCTCCACAAAACGCCAAAAAAAAAGCAAAGCGCTGCCATCGTAATCCAATTTAATCCAGATTCTTCACATTCCCTCAGAGCACACAGAGAGCGAGACGTCACCATTCCATCGAATCCATGGCGTATCCTCTCGTTTCGTCTGCGGGGATGGGCCGGCTCCCCCGTGCCTTGCCTTTTGTTGAAATCTTTCAGTAGAGTTGATTTCCCATACCACCCAATTCATCTTAATCTTCGTTCGAGGTGCTTCATGAGAAGCTGCAGACAAGACAAAAAGCAGCAGCAGCAGGGGGGGGGACGGGGGAGGAAAGGAGAAAGGCGACTGCCTCCTTCAGAAGCCAGAACAGAAAAATGACAGCTGAACGACAGCTGAACGACAGCTGAACAACGTCTGAGAGCTGAACAGCTGAACAACAGCTAAACAACAGCTGAACAACGACTGAGAGCTGAACAACAGCTTAACAATAGCTGAACAACAGCTGAGAGTTGAATGACAGCTGAGAGCTGAACAACAGCTAAACAACAGCTGAACAACAGCTGAGAGTTGAATGACAGCAGAGAGCTGAACGACAGCTAAACGACAGCTGAACAGCTGAACGACAGCTGAACAAGAGAGAGATGGACAGCTGAACAACAGCTGAACGACAGCTGAAGAAGTTGAATCTGAGTACATTTATTTCAGGGTTTGAGTTTTTTTTCACAAAACAGTTGAAAGACCTGAAACATTTAAGAGTGTAGAGGGTTAAAATGAGTTAAAAGTGGGTGAAAGTTGAAGATGAGGGTCATCCGACTCTGAGGGTCAAAGTTCAGAACCTGTCACTCATAGAACCTTGGTTCTGATAAGATGTGAACAAGAACAAATTTACAAATAAAATACAAATAAAACAGAATAAAAATATTAAACTTGAACTTTTAAAGGCTTAAAAAAAGAAGAATTAAAAGAATAGAAAAGGTTTGGCTTCTGCTCTTCTGTATTTCAAAATAAAACTCTGCTCTGGTTCAGGATCAGACCTGGAGCAGATGAAACGAGTGGAACTTCCTGTTGGTTCTGATCAGAGTCTTCCTCACCTTCCTCCTCCAGCTGAGCTCTGAGGGTCATGAAGCCCTGCTGGTTCCTCACAGAACAGTTCAGCTCCCGGTTCAGATCTTCAGACTGAAAGTCTCTGATCAGCAGGACACTCTCCTCCGTCACGTCTCCGTAGTCGTACTTCACCAAGCTGAGACCAGAACACAAACACAACTCGGTTCAGGCAGAAATATCGAAGATCTCAAAATGTGTTGTGATTCTGCTGACAGGAACCAGTCAGCAGGTTCTGTTCCTCACCTGTTCTTCTGAGAGAACCGGTCGTTGGATAGTTCGCTCACCGTCTTCCCGTCCACCGACCACCAGATCTCCCGCGAAGGGTTCTGCAGGACCAGAGGTAGCAGACCCCTGCAGACCAGGCGAACCTCTGAGTCTGAGTGGAAACACAAAGCAGAACAGGGCTGAGGATGATGATGAGGAGGGGTCTCCTCCTGATGGTCCATCCTGCTCCTGAGCTTCAGACCTCTGAATCTACAACGTCTTGATAAAATCAAACCGAGGCGCTAACAGCTCCGGCTGTGCCTCGGTTCTGATCGTCTCACCCACACCAACCGTAAACCTGGACCAGGCTTTTATTCACGGAACATTTAGGAAACGTGACAAACTTTAAATAAAGCAGATTTTACGAGTTAACACCGGTCTGTAGATCTCAGTCTGAACTAAACAACCCGATCTGACGTCTGGCTGGTTCTGACTAGGGGTGCGAATCTCTCAGTGTCTGGAGAATCGATTCGATTCCGATTTTTGATGCACCGATTCGATTAAAAATCGATTTTCGTTTCTAAAACGATTTTCATTCCAGGATTGATTTTCGATTCTGAAAAGATTTTCGATTCTGAAACAATTTTCAATTGAAATCATGAAAAGATTAAACAATAATGTAAACAAATAAAACATTTATTTAAAACAATAATGTATGCTTGTAGCAAACATTAATAATGTCAAATAATACAGTATAAATACAGCAGCCTGAATTGTGAGCAGATGGGTATATAAGAATGCAGCAGCTTTAATCGGGTCCCGGAGGTCACTGGTGCCTATATCCAGCAGTCACTGTGCGAGAGGCAGGGGACACCCTGGACATGTCTCCAGTCCATCACAAATAATTCAAAATAAAAAAGTAAACAAAGATTTCAGCCTACTGTATTGCATAAACATTTAACTCAAAATAAAATAGACTTCAAAATCATATTGCATTCATCCATGTTTCAAATGTGTATGGATGGATTTTGTTTAAAAGATTTGTTTGGTAAATCTTTTCAACAAAAGCCATCTATCCATCATCTTTACCCGCTTTATCCTTATCGGGTCCTGGAGGTCACTGGTTCGGGTCAGATTTCTTCTTCTTTCTGCCACCTTTCATTTTATGTATTCTTTCATTAACTATGGGATATGGTTTTTATTTTCTTTATCTTTTGGGTTTTAGTGTTAAAAAAAAAAAAATCAATTTTGGGCTTTTAGAATAGATTCTGAATCACCAGGACTAAGAATTTCGATTCTTAAAAAAAAAAAAATCGATTCTTTTCCTGCACCCCTAGTTCTAACCCAGTAGGTTGACCCAGAGTGCTGGGTTTGGTCTTCTCCCCCAAAATGAAGCTGAAATTATCCTTTGAATTGGAGTCAATAAAAAGTTCTGTTATCAGGACAAAATCTGGGTCGTTACGTGATTAGAACTCGGGGCTAGCTGTGGCTAACTGCTGTTAGCATCAGCTAACAAAGGGCTGTGGCCCAAATAAAATACATGAAATGCAAATAATTCTTTAAAGCCCATTTATTTATTACAGTTATTTATCATTCCATTCTGTATAAAGAACATCACAGAACAGGCTGCATTGGGGGGTCTGGTGGTCCTCCCCCAGAGAATTTTGATTAAAGTACAGGTAGTCCTCGGGTTACGACGGTCTCGAGTTACGACGTTTTGTGTTACGACGCATCTCCCATAAAAAATAAATAAATAAAAAAATTACGCAGTTTTACGTCTCGTAAACGGAATGCGGAATACGGCGGATGGACCGGTTTTATGTCGTAAACGTAGCGGCGAAGGAATACTGTACTGTACTCTCTAAAAAAGCTAAGTCTGGTCCTCTGGACATTCAAAAAACAAAACAAAACTGTACCGTGAACGCGGTTTTACGTCGTAAACGGAATGCGGAATACGGCAGATGGACCGATTTTACGTCGTAAACGTAAAGCAGTGGCGGAAAATATTATCGAAAATCGGTTTACGACGCCGTGTAGGAACGGATCTACGTCGTAAGTTGAGGACTACCTGTAGATGCCATTTCCTTTATTCTGGTGTATTTTACAAAAGTTTATTACAGTAGATTAACATGAAACAAAAGACGTAAACTCTGTAATTATTGAAATCTCTCTGACTGCAAAGCCTTTGTGATACGACACCGCTGCAGCTCTGCAGGCAAGGGGGTGTTCACTTCAGGACAAATCGAGGTTGCTGATTGGTCAGTTGCGCCTGTCACATGTCTCTGCAGCGCCTCATGCAGGAAGCGAGCGTGACGAGCCGCTGATGGACGTTCAGACCGCTCACAGGTTAACTTCTGATCAAACTGAAATGGGTTCTGAGAGACGACATCGTCACTGCAGGTGTTTATGAAAAATGGTCATGGGTTTTAGAACATTCGGTCTACGTAAAAAGGGTGAATTAACACCGCCTTCACGGCCTGGTGGGGGTTTTGTAACATCGGCACCTGATAAGTGACATAATCGGCTTTTTAATGGTCCTGTTCCAGTCGGGGTACATTTTTGGACAGAACACCCACGCCCGGCAGAGACAACCTCCAAAGCATCTCCAGCGTCTTTCTGTCCTCGTAGTTTATTTAAAAAGTGTTTTACGAACAGAATCAGAATCGTTGCCCCTCCAGCGCCCCACACGCTTATCGCTCGGACCAGTAAACTTTAAATCCTCTACTTTTGGTTTCAGGTGATCGGACCGAACCTGACAGAGGAGAACCTACTTGTTCTGACAGTGAAGACTTTGTCTTTGGTCAGGTGGAGGATGCTGGGGACTTTGGACACAGCAGTTGGATCTGAGGGGACAGGAGACAGCAGCGTTTACCTGCTTGGTTCCATCAGAGAACTCCAGGACACGGTTTTGAAACCCGGAGGACCGACGGTCCCGGACTCACAGACGGCAGAGACGTTGATGCTCCGAGTGAAGTTCAGGGTGCGGCCTCTCCGCTGGTACTGGACCACGCAGAAATAAAGACCCTGAAACGAGTCCAGCATGACGTGGATCTGCAGGCTGGGTCCTCGCTGTTGTATCGTCGGGTCCCAGAACGGGTTCTTGGGACACTTTGACCAGACAAGAGACAGAGTCACAGTCCAACATGACTTTACAGCTTCATGTCGGTTTTGTCCCGTTTGAGTCAGATGTGTCTCTGGGGACAATCATGTCCAAACAGGTGACTTACCCCGGTCGGTCGTCTCGAGTGGGACCAGGTGACGGTTGGGGTGCTGTTGGACATGCTGGCAGCGTCCTGTAGGTCTGGACAGTCCAGCGTCTTCCCCTCCTGCAGGGGGATCAACTGCTGAGTGGTTGCCACGGCGACTGGAGGCTGGCAGTCGGAGGAGCGCAGCGCCTCATCCCGCCGCAGGACCTCCAGACGCATGGCGATCTTACTGCAGGACGACTTGTTCCTGCGGACACAGAACCAGAACCTGAACCCACGACCAAAACGGATCAAATATTAAAATTGTTATAATAAAATAAAAAAAACTGCAGGACAATTTGATGTTGGATTAAAAAGACACTCTGAATCATGCTGCAGCTCGTATCAGCTGAGGAAAAATTAGCCTTTAGCTTTTAGCTATATTTGGTTAATTTTCATTTTCCATCTTATTTCACAACAAACAAATAAATAAAGATGTAAAGTGCAGCGAGGCCGGAACACGACGCCAATCTGGATTTAGCTTCCTGTGTGGTCTCACTTCCTGTTTCCTGTGCGACGCTTTCACGGATGCTTTCTGGGCAGAACCAGACCCCGATCAGAACCGGTTCAGGTTCTTCCATCGGGTCTGGTCCGACTGAGACCAAAACTTCAGCTTCAGGAAGAAAACAAACACTTAGCAGTTACTTTACGACACACCCTGAACGTTTACTGACATACTTAAACATTTTCTCATACGTTATTAAAGACAAGCATGGTCCTTAAAACTGAGAAAGTCCAACGACGTTATGTTTTATTTTAGGAAAACAAATATTATGTGCCCTCAGAGTAAAGTTGTATTTTAAAAATAATATTTGAAATATTAAAGTTTAGATAGTTTTGTTTTTATCGGTCTCAGACAAAAAGCTTTTATTTTGGTAAAACTTCTGAGTTTGTGTTGTCATGGAAACACAGACCAATACCTCGTTATGCCTTTTTTTTTAAAATGTATTCATCTGATTTATTCTTACAGTTAGAGATGAACCAGATGTTTAATAATACAAATTTCTGGGTAAACCCGACGCGGATGCGAGCCGACGTCCACTTCGTAAGTTTTCCTCCGTCAGTTTCACGCTGAGTGGTTCAGTTTTTGACGTGGACCTGGTTTCTGACCCTTCATGTCCAGCTGAGCCTGGTTCCCTGATCAGATCTGTCTGTGCAGAGGCGTGGAGCGTGGACCGGACTCACCGCAGCATGCAGATGTACTGGCCGGTGTCGATGGCGGCGGCGGGCTGCAGCCACAGCCGGTCTTTATCTCTGCTGAAGCGCGAGCTACAGAGCAACAACCAGACAGAGACAACTCCGTTAGAACCCATCAGAACAAACCCGAACGTCCCGAGACACGCCTCCCAGACGCCGTCCAAACAGAACGTCTCGGAGTCTGACGTGTCAACAAGCGTGCGGTTTCCATGGATACCTGTAGGCGATCGGCTGCTCCAGGTCCTGGCCCTCCAGGAGGCGGTACCAGAACAGGTTGTGTCCGGCGCTCTGGGTGGACGAGTAGTTGTAGACGGACGGGTGAGAGAACAGAGGACAGGAGAGCCAACCGGCCTCTCCCTCCAGGACGGAGACAGACCCCCCGCTGGACTCCCCCCAGTCAAAACACATGGGTTCTGAGGGACAGGGAGAACATGAACAGAATGTTTAAATAACACGTAAACAATTTCAGAACGTTCATAAACCTTAGAAAGAACAAAGAACTCGTCCAAAACCAAAAGTTCTCAGTTTTTACTGAAGAACTCCCCTTCGTCTCCAACGTCTTCATCACCAGGATGGTAGATCTACCAGGACCTGGGTGGTCTTGGTTGGTGGAGCGTTGGGAAGCCTATAAATGTACAGGTAGTCCTCGACTTACGACGTTTCGCTGTTACGAACGCCCTCCCATTGAAAAGCATTGTTCGAATTACGCGGTTTATGCGCCTTTACACCAGAAAATACGGTACCGAAACTCACCGGAGGGCAGCGGAAATTTACAGGAGGTTTACAAGAGGGAGGGGGGAGAGTAAGCTTGACGCACTCAGTGGAGACCTCATTGTTTAGACAGGCAGACCGGAGCAGAGGAGGTTAGTAGGGAGGTTTTTGTCACCAGATGGCAGAAACAGCGGAGCTGGAACGGAGGAGCAAGAGCTAACATGCTAACAGACCTTGCTGTAAACGCTGTGGACAGCGTGAAGCAGCTGGAAGCTGCAGAGCTCTGAAGTGCAAAGAGCCAACATGCTAACAGACGGAGGAAGAATTCCCCAGCATACCAGTAGGTTAATAACCCTTTTTCCCCTTCATAATGGCTCTTAAATGTATGTAGTTTTTGATAATTATGTAAGGTAATGTGTTAGGATAGGCTAAGTGCTTGGTAAAATAAAGTACAGTACTGTACGTGCGAGGTGCCGTTTGGACGTATTTTCCGACTTACGACGAAATCCGTGTTACGAACGGGTAGTGCTGGACGATAATTCAATAACGATAAATATCGCGATATACTTTTATTCAATAACGATGATATGAAGTTTAAGCATATTTTCGATATTTCGATAGGATTTTACAACGTTTTTCTGTTTCTGTTCGGGTTGAAGCGGCTGCTTCAACAACCCGCCCGGACAGAAAAAGCTGTGACACAAAACGTGCGTGGTGACGTCGTTGTTACGCAGCGCTCACTCCAGCAGCAGGCGTTAGCGGTAGCAGGCTAAAAGCTAAGCTAGTCTCCAAAGCGCGTTAAGTTTTCGCTTCAAAACGAGTCAAACGAGTGCTCATGACCGTCAGAATGTGACTGAACAAAGTTTCACAAGCGAAGAGAAAGCAGACGACATCACTGATGAGAGGAAAGACTAATTCGTAGGTGTGGACGTAGTTCGGTTTTGTTAAACTGCAGGTCTCATCTGCAGCGAGTCTTACTCGGTTTCTTTATTTTGCAAAACGTGACAAAGTCGTTCTAACTAGCGGTGGGAACATCTAACTTGTTTAATCTGAAGAGTTTCCACTCGATAGAATATGATGAGAGTCAGAAGATGAAGAACAATAAAGTTTGAGCCAACGTTTCCCTGAAACTACGACGTAAACAAACAGCCCCAGCAGCGCTGCATGTTTTTTTAATTCAAAATAAAACAAATTCATCAGAAGAAGAAAAAACACTGAATGAAAATGTGCAGAAAGACGAAAATAGTGTTTTAATATCTGCCCCTTGTTTAAAAAATACAAAATAACTACAAACAAACAACAACCTTCACTTCACCTGCACCACACCTTCCCAACAACTTTGATTTAATCATATTTTAAAACATAGTTTTAGAAATGTTTATGGTGATATCAAGTCAACACAATCCTGTTTCCTGATTTACAACTCAGCTCCTTCAAACTAGTCCTAAATGGAGGTTTTACAAACATTTACATTCCCTTCAGGGTTTAATAACTTTAAACAAATTTTAATTGAATATTTGGGGGGTAATTTTTTTTCAGTTTTATACATGACTTGTAAAATACTATGTTCAACCAAATCATAAAATTTTAATAATTTAAACTGATGAAATATTTGTTGGGTGACCATAGCACTTCCTACTAATAATTCTTGTAGCTCTTTAAAAACAAAACAAAAAAAACAGGGTTTGTAATAGTTTTACATGCTTTTCCCCAAACTTCAATACAACAGATTAAATATGGAACAATCATTACATTATTCAATATATTCAAAACTTTGTCATTCAAAAACTATTTTACTTTATACAGTAATGCAATTGATTTTGTTATTTTTATTCTTAAGTAATTTCCATGAGATTTCTATGTCAGCTTCTTATAAATAACAACACCCAAAAGTTTTATTTAATTAACTATGAATTTCAATGCTGTAAATTTTAAAGATGTTTAAAGTTAAAACTATTAATATTGACACAGTTGAGAATTTTATGGCAAGAAAGTTCATGCTCAATAATCCACGTACCAAATCCAATAATTTTCAGTCGGGTCATCTGGACAGTTTCTTTTTATAGAAATTGGATGGAGGATGGAGGGTGAAACGTTTCTATAAAAAAGTAAACTGTCCAGATGACCCGACTGAGAATTATTGGGTTGAGAAGTTTATGTTTATTTGATGGTGATTTCCATCTTTTTGGAGGCTAAATACAAATACAAGGAGAACATTAATTTATTTGTATAGTTTATAGTTTTTTTTAGGCTTTTATATTGTTTATATCGATATCGAATTATATCGATATCGACCGAAATTAAGAACTATATCGTGATAAAAATTTTGGCCATATCGTCCAGCCCTACGAACGGGCGTAGGAACGGAACTCGTTCGTAAGTCAGGGACCCCCTGTATTTGGACCCACGTGTACCAGGAAGGTTTGGTCTTCAGCTCTTTGAAGCAAGACTGAGTTCAGGCTGAGTCTACCCCCACTGTAGGACGGTACCATGTTTTCACCTGTCGTCCTTCGTTCTCCTTTTGGACTCGGTGCCAGAACATCCGCTCTCATCATCGTCAGGCCTGCAGGACCAGGAAGAAGTAAGACTGGATGTGGTCCAGGTTCTGCTGCGAATGACGTTTCCTCCATGGCGGGCCTGGAGGTCCAGAACCCTCAGAGGTACAGGAACATTTAACAGGGGTCAGGAGGGGACGGAACCTAACAGAGGTGGTTCCTCTGCAGCATCAGGAGGTCTTCTAACTGTGGTTCTGAAAGATGTTCTGGACTTCTGAGGGCTCCTCGTTAGATTCTGCTCATGGATTTGATCTTTTAATTCTCTGAACCAAGGTCCAAAAGAAAAACCCGGACCTCCATCTCCTCAGAAACTCTCCAACTTCTTCTGGGGGAGCCCAAGGTGTTCCCAGACCAAAGGGGGTAAAAAACCCCTGCAGAGAGTTCTGGTTCTGGCCTGGGATTAGAGGTGTCCTGATCAGATACCTGATCCCACTCAGCTGAATCCTCCTCCTGGATACCTGAAGTCTTCTCCAGGTCTCCAAACCTGACCCTGGGTCCAAACTCCCAGTAAAGATGTTTTTTTAAAATATAAAATCTGTGATTGTGTTATGCACCATATGAGAATGTGGTTCTGTTGGGTTTCTGTTAAATCAAAAATACATCAGTGAAAATTTGAATTAGTAAATTTTAAACTTTAGCCAAATGTTGTTGATTTTTTGTGTGTGTGATAAAATCTCTTTTCACAGAGAATCAGAGAAGCACTGACCCACAACCCACTCCAACAGAACCAAGCGTTGAAACGGTCAGAACTATTTTCATTAAATTTAACGTCTGATGTTTTATCTCCGACAGCGTGAAGGAAAACTGCTGACGAAGACAAACTCTGTCTGTTTTATGCTCCCGTGATTATGTTCTGATGAGAGAAACGATCGAGGGAAGAAAGTGCAGACTCCTCTGGACCCGGTCCAGAGTTCTGGTCTGGCTCGGATCCAGATGTTTTATGTGACGAACAGAGCTTAAAGGATGTTGTATTTAAACATAAAACTAATAGTAAACTTCACCTCGTTAAGGGAGTCCTGCTGGCTGATCTGATAAATCTGATCTGAGCTTCCTGCAGGACCAAACTGATCCGATCAGAGAAAGAGGAGGTTCTGTCTGAGAGTCAAACAGACCGAGCTGAGTTTACTGATCTTCCTGCTGGTACAGTATTCGTCCATTTCTCTGAAATATGAATACATCTGGTCAGTGTACTCATCTCTCTATAACCGGTCCTGCACAGAACAGGCCAGAATCTAAAAGGCACCAGTTACTCTCTGCTCTCCAAGCTGGAAGGACACACATCTTTTCATTTGGGTCAGGAAGCCAGAACCTTTAAATCAGCAAATGGTTTTATAAATCAATCCAAATAGAACCAACAGATCTATAACCTGTTCTGAATTTGGTTCTGATGAGGAGTTTGAGACTGGTTGAGGAGATGTCTGTGACAAAGTCCAGAAGAGTTAAAGAGTGGTTGGAGATGTCTGTGACAAAGCATAGAAGAGTTTGAGACAAGTTGGAGATGTCTGTGACAAAGTCCAGAAAAGTTAAAGACTGGTTGGACACATCTGTGACAAAGCATAGAAGAGTTTGAGACAAGTTGGAGATGCCCGTGACAAAGGGCTGGAGACACCAGAGACAAAGTCCAGATGAGTTTCAGATTGGTTGGGGATGCCTGTGACAAAGTCCAGATGTGTTTTAGATGGGCTGGAGATACACACAATGACATTGTGACAGTTTCGAGAGAAAAGTCCTCGTAAATTTTTGAAACTTGTTCAAAACTAAAGCGCACCTTAGACTGACATGGTGGGGTTTACAACCTCATGAAAGTTGCAAGACATCCTGGAGACATTTTGGAGACTCCCCCATAGGGATGGGAATTGAGAACCGGTTCTTTTAAAGAACCGGTTCTCTGACTCGTTCTACTGAGTCAGTGACGCATTTACGTGATGACATCACAGACATGCGCCGTATTTGGTGTTCAACATGACGTCAAGTAAAAAGCGAAGACGAAACCAGGTCTACTTGCAACACATGCAAAGCTCGATTACAATAAAGGGCGGAAATACTTCTAACATGCAGAGAGAAGCATTTGACCACTCAGCATGAGGTGAGTTTGCACAAATGTACCGTCTTTAACACGCTGCTTCGTGACGCTGCTTCGTGACGCTGCTTCGTGACGCTGCTTCGTGGTTGTGGAAGCGGAGCTAACAAACTAGCGTCCTCCTCCGTTTAAATGTTGCAGCACGTAACGTTAAACTCCTCCAGTTCCTGTCACTTGTTACTTTTTTGCTTTACTGCTTCCACTGTGTTGTATAAATAATCTCCATCTCCTGTAATAACATTTAGCTGACGAGGATTGCCGAAGTCTGGCTGGCTCAGAGGCTGTTGCTAGCACACTTTTAGCTTTCAGGATGACGTTTTTCAACACAACAGACCTAAAAATGCCACCGTAGAAATGGGAGCAAAAACAAAAGTGTCGTTTTAAATTTTTGTTCAGTGTGTTTCATTGTAACCTCTTTCTGTTGTGAGAGCTTTTTTTGCTGCTCAGTGTTTTTAATGGTGAATTTCTTCTGAAGCTGGCAGAGCTGGGAGAGACGCAGAGGGAGAGACGAAGAGGGAGGCAGAAAAGGATGAAGATAATTATGTAAGTTTTGTTTTTTGTAATGAAAGATGATAGATCCATTTATTTTAAAATTGAAACTTGTGAATTACAAGTTGTGGTTATGTCAATAATTTCAGATGCCTCCTGTAAAGCAGCAAAAAGAGACAGCCCTAGAATAACTTTTTGAGGAAGAGGACAGAAGTCCAACTGTATAGAAGCCCATCACCCATTCCAACCATGGACAGCCCCTTAATAATGTTAATTAGGAATTGTTTTTTCATAAAAGGTCTATTTTTGTTCTGGTGAAAGAGCATTAAATACTTCATGCACACAAATGGTGTACTATTTTTTTTGCCTAACCCAATGAGAATTGTTAACAGAATTGATAAGGAATTGAGTCGATAAATTATATCGATAGAGGAAATGGTATTGATAATTTCTTAACAATTCCCATCCCTACTCCCCCATGAATATTTTTCATCAATTGTTTTATTTTAATGTTGAAATATAGTTTTGCACACTGATTTTAAGACTATGACTTAGAAGAAGTTAAATTATTTTCTGATAATGTACTCTGTACTGTATGTCTAATGTTATGCAGATGATACCCAGTTGTACTGGTCCCAAATACCAAAATCCCTGAAGAAACTGATCTGGTACTGATGCTGTACCAGAATACTAAAATAATGGCCACACAAACGCGTACCCTGCGGCTGTCTTTGGCTTTAATAATGTTGTCACCTCTAAAATCATGGGTTTCCTGTCTCACTATGAGATAGTGATGCTGAAAAACTGGTCCAAACTTTTGTCTTCTCCAGTTTGGGCTCCTGTAAAACTGTCGGGGGAATCTTGGTAAAGGTTTATGATGTTTGTTACTAACTATTAAATTAATGTGTGTGAGTTCCGAGTTGTTCATCCTCTCAGAGAGGAGCCTGCAGGTGCACCTGATAACTCCAAAAACGCCTGCAAGTCTGTAAGCTGGGAAGCTGAGTCATCTTGACCCGTCTTTCTGATAAGCATGCATTATAAAAACATTGCTCTCACACGGTCCGGTGCAGATTCTCATGACAAGGTGCTGAACATGTAACTTTGTACATCTGTGAAAGCCTGTTTCATGAACGTCTACTCTCGCAAGTAAAGACCAGTCCAAAAATCTTCTGATGTCCTCAGAGTGTCTTATTTGAGAAAGTAGATAAATATATTTATTTATCCAACAAAAAACATCCTATTTCCAAACACCAGTTTCACAGAAATTACTGTTCTGCACACAGAGGTTAAACATCCTTCCTGTGAAGTTTCACCTTTAAAACCTTTAAACATCATGATTTCCTCAGACAGATGTGGACTGCAGGTCCTTAAACTAAAGGTGAAAAACCAACATGAAGAAGATGAGGGCAAACAACATTAAAGACTCAGACAGACCCAGATTATTCAGGCTTCATGACATACTCTTGTAAAGATTAAACATTCATCTCTGATGAACCTTTAAAAAAGGAGACACTAAAAATGTCCACAGCAAAATTTCCACCAGTGCTCCAACCAATGAATCATCTAAATGAGCCCGGACTAATTCCCCTCCGATTGATTTGATTGACTGATGGCTTCAA